>VMDO01016740.1:0-46892 GCA_007922755.1 Pedetes capensis | reverse complement strand
GATGCCACAGGGCTACCGCTGCAGGCAATTCATCTGTTACTATTGCATAACTTGACTATTGTGAATAGTGTCATGATAAACATGGGTGTGCAAATATCTCTATTGCATGCTGATTGAATCCTTTGGGTGTGTACCATGGAATGGCAGTTCTATTTTTAATTTTTTGAGTAACTTCCATGCTGGTTTCCACAATGCCTGCCCTAATTTATTTTGCCAACAATGGTGTGTAAGAGTTCCTTTTTTCCCTGCATCCTACCCAGCATTTGTTATTTGTGTTCATGATGCTAGCCATTTTTGACTGGAGATGGAATCTCACTTTAGTTTTGATTTGCATTTCCCTGATGGATAAAGATGCTGAACATTTTTTCACATAATTGTTAGCCATTTATACCAATAATTACACTTTTGAAAAGTGACTGTTCAGTTCATACACCCATTTATTGATTGAATTACTTGTTCTTTTCATGTCAAATTTTGGAGTTCTTTATATATTCTAGATATTAATCCTCTGTTGGATAAATAGCTGGCAAATATTTTCTCCCATTCTATAGGCTTCTTTTCCCTCTGTCAATTGTTTCTTTGCTGTGTAGAAACTTTTTAATTTCATGCACCCCAATTTGTCAATTCTTCCTCTTATTTCCTGAGCTATTAGAGTCCTATTCAGAAAGCCTTTGCCTATGTCTATATCTTGAAGTGTTTCCAAGTGTTTTCCTCTAGTAGTTTCAAAGTTTCAAGTCTTACATTAAGGATTTTAATCCATTTTGGTTGATTTTTATACAGGGTGAGAGATACAGATCAAGTTTCAATCTTCTACATGTGGCTGTCCAGTTCTCCCAGCACCATTTGTTAAAGAGGCCGTCTTCTCTCCTATCTTTGTTTCTGGTATCTTTCCTGAGAATCAGATGGCTGTAGCTGTGAGGGTTTATTTCTGGGTCCTCTATTCTATTCTATTCCATGTCTGTTGTTGTTGTTATTGTTATTGCTGTTGTTTCCAATACTGTGTTGTTTTTGTTACTATGGCTCTGTAGTATAATTTGAAACCAGGTGTTGATACCTCCAACTTTGCTATTTTTGCTCAGGATTGCTTTGGTTATTCAGAATCTTTTATGCTTCCATGTGAATTTTAGGACTGATTAAAATGATTTTCTTGTACTTCACCCTTCACTCACCACCAAGCTGCTTACTCTCCATATTTTCATTGATGTCAGAGTCTCAAGATGGTGGAGGGGCTCAGGCTTCAGGAGTTTTAAAAACTTTCCCGGTGATCCCAATGGGCAGCAATGTTGAGAACCACAGAGATAAATCAGGGACTTTTAATGTTTAATTTTCACATAAGTCACCTGGAGGGCCTGTTAAAGTGCAGATTCTGGTTGAGTAGAAATAGCAGTTATAGGCATGAGCCCGAGATATTGCCTAACAAGTTCTAGGTGGTACTGCTGCTGCTGGGTCATGGACTGTGCTTTGATAGCCTGGGTGATTTCTACACCCTAACTCTGCACTCTGTGCTAACATAGATTACACTAGCCACCTCAACCTCTGCCCAAGCAGCCTGCTAGTTCCTACCACCCTGGAAGCCTCTGGACTCTTCTGTGGGGTACCAGAGAAGAGACACTATGGAGGAAATGTCACTTGCTTCATTTAAAAGAATTTCTTAGTTTTATTAACTTTCAGTTTTAAAGTAATTTCAGGCTTACAAAAAAGTTGCAATAATAATACAAAGACTTCCTATATATCCTTCACCAAGATTCCCCAAATGTTAAATCTTATCTACCCATACTGCAATGATCTAAATTAGAAAATTAATATTGGAGTGGCACTATTAACTAATCTATAGATCTTATTCACACTTTATCCATTGCCGCACTAATGTCCTTTTCCTGGTCTACGATCAATCCAGCATCATTGGTTGCATTTATTTCTCAGTCCTCTTCAGTTCCTTCCATCTAGAACAATTCCAAAATATTTCTTTGTCTTTCATGACCCTGAAATATTTGATAAGTATTGGCTAGTAGTTTAGAAGATGTCCCTCAATTTGGGTTCTTCTCATTTTCCTAGTGATTAAATTCAGGTGGTATATCTGGGGCAAAATTTTCTTGGAAATAATAGTGTGACTTTTGCAATGCATCACACTGAGAGACACAAAATTTGAATATATCCATTGCTACCAACGTTAACTGTGGCCTCTTGGTTAAGGTGGTATCTTTTAGCACCACTTTTTCTTTTTGAGACTATAGGTATGCTGTATCTCATCACATTTCCCCCACTAATTTTAGCATGTACTGATGATTTTTATCTGAAAAAATTTTATTGTGGTATTTGGTAAAATATGATCTTCAATTTCCATCATTCTTTCTTCATTTACCAATTGGAATTCTGCTGTAAGGAAGAGATTCTCAACTCTGCCATTCATTTATTTTTAAAATTGCTTCTATAGATGTGAATTTGTAAGTTTTTAGGCTTTGGGTTATAATTTTTTTATTCCTTTTTATTTCTGTTTTGTTTGATTTTGTTTGTTTTGTTTGTTTATATTGCCTAAATTGTTCTCCATTTAGCCAGTGGAAGTCCATTTGAGCTAACTTCTGCACCCCCTGACATGTCTCCATCAGTTTCTTTAGCACTTTCTTACTATTAGAAACCACAAGATGTCCTAGGTTCATCTTACTGTTTCTTTGCCCTAGCCCAGAATCAGCTATTTTTCCCAAAAGTACTGGTTCCTTTTATTGGAAAATGGTGTTCAGATATCAAGATTTGATCATATGTGTTCATCAGCATTGGGATACACCTATATCTATTTCTATATCTACCTTAAATCTATATTAAAAGTCATATATTCATATTAGAAATTTCTTCCACTTTGTATTACATCTTGGGATCTCACCTCTTATCTCCTTTATTCCCATATTTCTATCTTCTCCTCTCTTTCTCTCTCTTTCTCTCACTCTCCCTCCCTCTCTCTTTTTCTCTCTCTCCTCCCTCTCTTCTGTCTTTCCTCTCTCTGTTTCTTCTTTCCTTCTTTCCTTCTTCTCCTCTCTCCCTCTTTCCCTATCTTCCTCCCTCCTTTTCCTCCATTTTCTTTCCTTTTGTCTCCTCTACTTCCTCTTCCTCCTCATCCCTTCTTTTAGTCCTTCCTTCTTGAGAGGTCACAACTCAATATATAGCCATCTGGTATAATGAAAGGCAGTTCTAGGGACTGAAGGACCTCAGTTCAATTCCCGGTTACCACTTTCCAGCCATAAGACTGTGGGCAAGCATTCCCTCACCATAATGGATCCTCAAGGAAACAAAACCCTTTCCAGGCTCAACTCCTGGAATCAGGTTGTACTGCTTTCTCTTGAAATTCTGAGACCATAGACTGCTTTATCTCTGTTTCCTGAATTCAGTTCAAGTTGTTAATCAAGATATCCAGGCAAATTCTCTTTCCTGTGTTGCTCTTTCCAACACTTCTGAGCAATTTAACTACTATCTTTCTCTTTAGTTTTGCCTCTTACACAGGTATATCAACCCCCAACTTGCCTACCCACTGTGGTTCTGAGTGACGTCACTCTTTGCTTCATTTTCATTTATCCCTTATATCCACTATGTAATTCTCTATCTATCCATTTATCTATCTGTCTTTTAGAAGGGAAAAGGATTGCAGCTCTAAAACACCTGTTTGAGAAGGGCTCTCACATGCCATTTTTTTTTTTTTTGGAAAAACCTAATGATAGTACCATAAACAAAATCAGTTTAATTCCCTGAGCGTTCAGTTTTTCTTTTCCCAAGGGTACAACTTCCCAAAGGGCCATCATGTTTAAAATTGTTTAAGAACAAAGGCTTTGGCAAACCTGCAGAGGCAGGGAGCTGCATGCATTCTTTTTCAGCATTTGCATTTTAATAGCCTAAGAAATAAACCCACATTTTAAAGGGAAGAATTATTTACCATCTGCAGTTCATGCATGTCTGAGGCAGGGAAAATCTGCCATTCCACACACATTTGTGAAGTTGGCACATTCTACTGGAGGGTGTCACCAGCAGTGAGTGAGAAGAAACACCCTGTTTCTGAAAACATGCTTGGTGCAATATGAGGAGCTGCTACTCAGCCTCTGTGTGCAGCAGAAATGTAGGAATCTTGACAGTCACATCTTCTACTTTCTTCTTATGGAAAATTTGAAGACAATTGATGAAGGAGTTGGCATGTTCTTTGACAAAATTGCAGGTAATGAATATATTCACCAGATGGCCAGGTACTGTTAAAGCAGTTCAAATGGGACCCAGATTCATTTTCCAAGGGCCCCCATGTGCCAAGGAGGGCCATGAGTAAAGTGTACAGAGAAAGAGAGGACAAAATGGAGAAAGAATAAGAACTAAAAATCCCACCTCATGGAAAGGAGACTGAATGAAGACAAAAGGAGAGAAAGAAGAAATTTTATCATTACCATGAGGGAAAAGTCTCATGGTAATGAGAATGGGATGAGGAAAAGATGCTTAAAGACAGCATGTTGAAAGGTTCAGGTCATCAGCTAAGCAAGCCTTCCAAGCTTCCTTTTTTGTCTTTTCAAAGAACCCTTGCATAAATATTTCAGGGTTTTTTGTTTTTTTTTTTAACTTGGTCTTGTGTTTCTTTAAACAAACATGCACATGTACACTAAGCAGCAGCGGGATCTGTTGGTGATTTGATATATTTGAATTATAAGCAGAGGTGATAATCACATTCATAATAATCATAAGGCCTGGGCACTGGCCCAGGAGGGTGGATACTTAACATATCAGAGTAACTGTCAGCTATGAGCACCAGTACACCACACTGGTATGCACCTCTCTATTATCACCTCTGCTTACCAGTGCTTTCTAGTCTGAAAGTGATTTATTGGCACAGTGTGGCTGTATGAGCTCAAATGTTCTTCACTGTTACTTCCACTGGAGCTTCATGAGAAATGTTTGAGGGAGAGGAGAACAGGAACAAATTATGCGTCTCAGGTAGTCTGAATCCTATTTGTGCAACACCAGACAATGTCACTGCCTGAGACATACCTGCTAACTCTATCAAGCATTAGAATAAGAGGAAAGGCCATCTTGTTTCTTTTTTGGTAGTATGAGAGAATAGCAAAGTATATAATAACAATAAAAGTACTCACCAAATGTCCAGTTTTTCCTTTAAATTTCCTGGCATCCTTGCATTTAGATGGGAGCCATGTAAATAATTCTGTTCATGTGCTATGAGTAGAAGTACCATGGGTTGTTTCTAGATCAAGCAGGTTAAAAGTCAGTGTGCTTATTCCATACTATTTTTTTCACTATTTCACCTGAAATAACAACTTTTGAGGCCATATGTCCCAAGTAGTGTGGCTATAACATGGAGAAAAATTACTCAATCTTCATCAGACTTTAAGTGATAAAATCCTTCTGTGTGATACCCCTGAGTTTCCATAGCATAGCATAACTCATCCTGACCAGAAGTTGGCCTCTTGTGGATACTGCATAACAAAAATCTAGGCATTGTTATAGCGTTATCTTACTGGAAAGGAGTGAAATCACACACATTGGAGATTAAAATACTGTGGGTCAATGTGATACAATAGCAAAACATTTTCTAAAGCTTCCACCCGCAGTAACTTGGGGAGGTGGAGCATTAGCATATTATACCAGTAGTTCTTGAGGAAGATGTGAGAAAATAGAATAAACACAGGTTGGGCATTCCTAATCCATAAATCCAAAATCTAAAATGCTCCAAAACTGGAAACTTTGGGGGTATCAAATGATATCACAAGAGGAAAATTCCACACTTTACCTCATATGACCAGTTGCAGTCAAAATACAGGTTGTTTTATTGTTTTTAGGTGCTGTCAAGTTGGGTCCAACTCATATGTACAACAGTATGAAACACTACCTGACACTATGCCATGCATAGTTTATTATGCCATGGGAGCTTGCATGTTGCTGTGATGTAAAACATGTATATGCTAAAATATTGTATAAAATTACCTTCAGGCTATGTGTATAAGGTATATATGAAACATAATTGAATTTCATGTTTATCCTTGGATTCCATGTCCATGATTGCTAATATATATATTAGTTCCAAATACTTTTGGTTCCAAGCATTTTGAGTGAGGTATAGTCAACCTATGCCTTCAGCCCTACCACTGTGGCATCTGATCCTGTCAGATCTCAGAAGTTAAGCAGGGCTGGGCCTGGTTAGTATATGGATGGGAGACCACCTGCGACCACCAGGTCCTATAGTCTTGGGAGAAGGACCCGTCAACCCACTCCCAAAAACATCAGTCATTGAAAACCCTATGAAGAGCAGAGAAGCACTGACAATACTGTTTTGCCTGTTGTACACAGGGTCACTATGAGTCAGAAGCTGACTCAGAGCAGTAATTAACAACATCAACATAGTCAACATATAAGCATGTATTGGTTGCCTTTGGCCAATTACAAGAAATATTATAAGAAAGCAATGACCCCAGGAAAGAAACAACAGGAAAAAATGAAAAGGAACAAGGGATGTTCAGAAATCTAGAATCTGGTAGAATTAGAAAAGCCAGTTTCTTCCAGACAGCAACTGTAAGTGATAGGATTAAGATGTTGATTCTGCTTACAACTAGAAAGGTGCAGGAGAACTTTGGTCTCTCCCTAAGGAGAAAAGGGTGGGTAATTTACAAAATCATAAATTTTCTGGAACCCATCAAAAACTGACATCATAAGACAACAAAGGAAATAAAATTCTATAGAACTCCCCCCAGGAGAGATGGGATGTATAAGCTCTTTCACTTTTCGCAGAGCAAGGTGGGATAAGGTAGCCAGCCTGAAAACAAGCAAAAAGTTTAATAAATTCTTAAAGACTCTGTGCAGGATAGCATAAGAGTTTAGAAACAACCTTGGGAGCCCCAGATGTAGGTGGAGTTTGCACTCAGTGGCAATCTCTTTTCGATGGGCTTCTGCCAGAAAAGTAAACTTGCCTTATAGGCAAGCAAACTGAAAGAAACTGAATTTAAAATGACCCACCTGTATTCATAGGGAGAGAAAAACAAGCTGGGAACACCAGCTCATATTTTCTTGCTCACCAGTCAAGTCATATTTAAAAATTCTCTTTGGTTAAAAATAGTTCCTTGATTAATCAATCAATTTAATAATGTCCATGTTGCAAAAATGTTGTTTGTTTTAACTTTTAAACACATTTTTATTATAGAATTTTGGAAAAGGCAGAAAATGAAATAAAACTCATAATCCCATTACTATTAACAATTTAGTGCATTTCCATCTGGGCTTTCTGTACATTTGTGTACTTTCAAAATTGGTTTCATGTTTTATGTATTTTATTATACTTTCTCAAATTTCTGACCCTTTCCATAAATCTGCACTCTATCTCATCTTTAGTAATATTTTAGTGGCATTGTTTACAATGACAATATCCTGAACTTTGAGTAGGAATCCAGTCCAGTTGACACTAAATCTTCCAAACACAACCTAATCCAGAAAATCAAGTGGAGGCAACTATTAAATATTTAGATAGTAAAATTTATGCTTTAAGCTTCTTCAAAATTCAGGTAGGAAATAACATCATACCAGAGTTTTACTTTGATATCTCTAAATATTTAGTCATAGGCTAGGGATTATAACCTCAAAATGTAAAATATTTAAGAAAATATATATTTAGAAATCTGTATTTTTAGAACTATTTAAAAACTAGGTCACTACAAGCTACAGACTATTCTGAGCACAATGATCTCAAAGGCTCCACTGTAAAATATTTGATAAAATTGCTCTATTGGCAAAACAATTGGTGACTGAAGATTTAGAAAATCAATTGAATAATTTTTAAAGTTTTTATTCTTTTCAAACCTGAGAACCCAGAGAAAATAAAGCCATTGTATGATATTAGGATCTCTCTATATTTTACTTGTAAATATTAAATAACATCCTCTATATTCCTAGTTCAACATAGAGATAAGTTCTACTTTGAATTATAGTGATAACATCCTTGTCACATAGACCCATAACTATCAATGTAGAGTAGTATTTGTTTGTCACCTTTTAATATCTCTAGGCATCTATGGCAGCCTGAAAGCCCATGAGCAAGTAACTGACCTTGAAACTAACGGGCACTTCTGTTTTGCTTATTTATAGAAATGTACAAGAAACATTCACTTGCATTATAAAAGAGAACATCCTTTTCAAAAAAGACCACAATGTTCTTAAGAGAGGTAGATCTTCCTCCAATAAATCATATATAACAAAACTCTCGCATTTGCATGAGTTTCTGAAAATGTACTTAAAAGTCAAGTGTCTGAAAGTCAAACAGTAGGCATATAGAGGGTCCTGCTTCCAGAGAGCTCAAAGTGTTCTATGGTTTGGATAAATGTCCCCAAAGGGCCCATGTAGAAAAAACGTTGGTCCCCAAGAAGGCACTATTGGGAGGTAATAAAACCTTTCAGTAATAGGGTCTAGTGGGGGGTGGATCTTTAGATCAATGGAAGCATGCCTCTAAGGAAATTGTGGAACCCCAGTTCTTTCTTCTTCCTCCTTTTTACTTCTTGGCCATGAGGTAAGCAGTTTACTCTGCCACATATTCCCCACTATTGCCACCTAGCACCTCCATCAGAAGCCTAAAAGTGATGAATCTGCCTGATCATGGACTGAATCCTCTGAAACCGTGAGCAAACTTCTCTCTTCCTAAATTGTCTCAGGTATTTTTTATAGTAATGGGAAGCTGACTAACACAGTTTCTATCATTAGAAAATTATCCTCACCTTCTTTCCCAAATCTTGGAGTCATCTCTCTGCTTGCCCTCTTCAAATTCTCCACAAATATATAGGTCCAACATTCAAACTATATCAATAATTCACCCACATCTCACTACCACTCTAGGCTAACACTCCTAGCTCTACAAAAAAATCTAGTGAAGGGGATACCAAAAATTCATAAATTGTACCTATTGTTAATCACTTCAAAAATAAAGGAACTTTCAACAGAATCACAGAAATAAGTTGTCTTTAATTTTTGTTTTTATTGTTGTTGTTGTTAGGTGCCGTCGAGTCGGTATCCGACTCATAGCAACCCTCATAGGGTTTTCAGTGGCTGAGTGCTTCGGGATTGCCTTGGGAGTGGATTGCCAGGCCCTTCTCCCATTTTTTTGTGGTGCTGGGAATTGAACTCGGGTCCTCAGAGACTGCAGCACAGCGCTCTACCCACTGAACTAAATCCCAGCCCTTGTTTTTATTAAGAGATACATATATATATGAAAGAACTCTATACAAGATTAAAACCTTACTGAAACTTCTGGAATTTAATATAGTTCTTCCTAATTGCACTCTCCCTGCAACAGTTGTTTACTGTAAGGTAAAGTTAAACTGGATATAGCTGTACCACCCTGTTGTCTGATTCCATCAGATCTCAGAGGCTAAGCAGGATTGAATCTGGTTAGTACTTAAATGGGAATAACAGGTGCTATAGGCTTGGGAGAAGGATTCGGTAGCCCACTCCAGAAACAGTCAGCCATCAAAAACCCTATGAATAGCAGAGAAGCATTGACATAGTGCCAGGCATGGTATAGTGTCTGGGAGTGTATCACCTATTGTACATAGGGTTGCTATGAACTGGACCCAACTCATGGGCACCTAACAACAGCAGAGCTAAACTAAATTGTTTTATACAAGTTTCAACTCCAAATACATTCAAAACCTCATTCCTTGACAAAACTGATCTCTCCCCTTATGCACCAACTATATGACATTCAAGTAGCCAGTTGTCTCCCTCCAAGGGCCATTCTCTCTCATTTCCAATCCTTCGACATTTGCTCTACCTGGACTTCTCTTCCCACTGCCCATCTCCACTTTCATAGCTTTCTCCTTACCTTCTCTCAGGGCAGCCCTGGGGCCCACACCTGAGATATATTTTCTTTTTTGCATCAGAAAGGACCTTGTACTGCTCTCATCATAGGACCCATCACCCCACATTGATCCTGCTTATCTTCCTCTGCCATGAATCTTTACTGAGGGTAAAGTACAGATCTAACTAATGCAGCTCTGGGATCCAGCCTTGCTGTGTGCCTAACAGGTAATAGATCAATTTGCTAAATAAGACAGAGTGATCTTCCTCATCAGTAAAGACAGAAGGTTGAACAAAATCAAAATTACAAGAATCTATTTCTATGTAATGTGATCTCTCTGTAAGGTATGAGATTAAATAGCTGAGAACAACACAGGGTCTGGTCTGTTGAGGGCCATGTGATATAGTTTGTTCATTTCTAGGCATCGGAGTATTTTTAAAGTCATGTGATTCATAGACTGTTTAACCTGAGGTATAGAAGATGGAGGCTGTTGAACGAACAGATTAGAGGCATGAGTTTTGCCTTTTGTATTTCTAGATTGTTCTTTGGGAAAATAGGAACTCCTAAGTCTGGTCAACCCTAATGACAGGAAAGGAGTAAAGCCCCTGGGACCTCCTTTTACTGATGTGGCACAACTCAAAATGAAAAGAAACACAATGGCTGCCACAATGGTCTCAAATATAAAAAGATCATGTGCATGGCACAGTGTTGGGTAGTGTTTTGTTCTGCTATACTTAGGGTCTCTATGAGTTGGATCCAACTCGGCACCTAACAACAACAACAAGTCAGGGTAAGCTCTTACTTCTCCCTGGCTCAGGTTCTTGCAGCCCTGAATATCTGTCCTCTGCTTACCTTCCATGCAGTGGCTGTGTTGGTGGACACATGTGCCCTGTGCTGCTCCGGGATAAGGAAAACAAGGCTTAACAAAGTTAAATAACCTAAAGTCATCTATCTGTTGTGTGGCTGGGCCACAATTCGAAGCTAGACAGTCAACTTTCATTTTCATTCACTTAATCAGGACATCCTAATTTGCCCAGCTCTCACCCTACCAGGCCAACTTACATTTACCTGAAAACCCTACTGCAGGATGCCAACTAATCTGTGCAAGGTGTATAATGGAAAGATAAGTAAAAATCATTTCCAGGCCCTGTTCACCAGGGCCCAAACATTTGCCAAGGCAACTCTCTAGCCCTCAGATGCCTATGAGTCTTTTAGACTCCCCATATTGCTAGACTCAGGAAACAAGTATTTGTCTTCTACAGATTCTCCAGGCTTCCACCAAAAGATGCATATTGTTGTTGTTGTTAGGTATTGTTGAGTTGGGTCCTACTCAGAGCGACCCTATGTACAACAGAACAAAACACTATCCAACATTATGCCATGCACATAATCTTTTTATGTTTGAGCCTGTTGTTGCAGACACTGTGTTTCTTCTGATTTTGAGTCATGTCACATCAGCAAAAGGCAGTCCCAAGGCTTTACTCCACTCCATCAATAAGGTCAACTCTACTTTGAGGAGGCAACTCTTCCCCCATTGTTTCTTGACTGCCTTCCAGCCTGAGGGGCTCATTTTCCAGCACTACATTTGACAGTGCTTCTCTGCTATTCACAGGGTTTTCAGTGTGTTATTATTCTGGGAGTAGGCTGCCAGGTCCTTCTCCCTAGTTTGTCTTTGTCTGGAAGTTCACTTGAAATCTGTCCACCATGGTTGGCCCTGCTGGTATCTGAAATACTGGTGGCATAGCTTTCAGCATCACAGCAATACGCAAGCCTCCACAACACAACAAGCTGCCAGACACATAGGGGAAAGATACATATAGTCTATAAAATAATAAAAATGAAAAGACAAAGCTTGAACTCCATGCTATGTCAGAGTACATGGTTAGCTTCCTGGCTGGGCATTTAACTGTTCCAAGGTCTCCAGAAGACATTTGAAGGGCTCAAAATTAGCATAGTGGAATGAGATGACTTCTCACTCCTCCTTCAAAACAAGGGCCACAGGCACTTGAAGGTAATGGCAAATAGAACAAGAATAGGGTGAATATCTTTCTGATCCATTAAGGGAGAAAAGCAAAGTGTGATATCGAGAAGGTCGAGGGCCCCAGCCAGTACCAGGAAAGTGGAGTGACACTGGACAGCCTGGTAAAAGCCACTTGTTTGGGGGAAAAGGAATTTAAAAGGAAAATTGAGAACACAGGATAATTTTCACTTGGTTTAGATTTTTATCTAGCCCTGCCTTTGAGGATGATAGTAATATGTTTTAGGGCAGGGAGAGCATTAAAGTATCATGTGGTAATTATACATCTTCCTATTTTTTAGGATGCTCTTGATTTGTAAAATTCTATCCAAATTCCAGAAATCTCCCAAATGGCCTCCAAATTCCCATAATTTAGTATCTAAATATCTCCCATGCTGCCTCTCACACCCAAAAGCAACACAAAGCCCTTTGTGGGCAACATGGCTTGACAATTGGCTTTGAAAATGTGATCCCCACAACTATTCATAGATGCCATTGACTCACTTTTCAAACACACATATGTGAAGAGCCAACAGTGCCAGGCTAACAATGTCACTTAGGGTTCAGGAAGAATGGGGCCCAGGATTTACAGATTAGTAGCTGTCTATAGCCTGTAAGGGAAGTTCACAACACTGGAAAAGGCATCTGAAGCTGCAGTCACCATTCCAAATGCTGTGTCTGTTGAGACATGCCACCCTCAGGAAGCTCTTTGAGCTCCTTTTTCCCTAAACCATCAAAGCCGGATTCAGGTAACCAGACCAAAGAACATGGCTCTCTACTGAGACACTTGCCCATTTTGGCCATCAGATTCTGTGATCAGAGTTGCTTAAAGTAGAATCCCTAGAAAGAGCTGAGAAGGAAGCAAAGACTAGACAGAAGGAATGTCAAACTGCTCCATGGTGGTGGCAGATTTGCTTAGAGAGGGAACTCCAGGGGAGAAACCAGAAGCATCCTAAGTAAATAAATCATTCACTTTGGGAAAACTGAAGTCTACAAACACATAAGTAACTTTACCCCATATGTGACAAAGTTAAGGCAAGATGTTCATCCCTGATACTTTCTCTACTATGCTTTGCTGCTTGTAGCAATGATAATATTGTTTGTTATTTCCTCTCCTTGTGCACTCATCTTCATGATTACTGGTGCTCCGTCTTGCTCTCTGAGTGCTTAACACTGCTTAGAATCCCCCTCTTCTCACCAAGAATAGGGCTCTCCAATCCTCTGCCTTTTGTCATTCTAGGCAAAGTAGAAACTTTATTGAATATAACCGACTTGTTTGCTGACTCAGTGTCCCCTACTAGCATAAATATAGTAGGTCCTGGCCTCCCTCTTTGAAGATCTTGTCTCCCTAGTATATTTGGGGATAGGCTTACCTCACAACAGCTACCTCATTAATCTGAAGCCAACATTCACTCCATCCATACCCTTATCTTCTGCTCCTATTCACACTCCCCACTTTGCTGCCAGTCCCTCCTGGAGCTGTCATGTGGACTAGTGTTGTGATCACCCTGGCCTGTAATTCCCCCAACAGCATGACTAAACCCAGGCTTTTAATGAGTAACAGGAATTTAACAAAGATTTGGAAATAATAGGAATGACAACTCTGAGAGTTAATACTGGACCTAGAAATGAGGAACCATGAAGCTCACCCAAACCTCTCCATGTGCACCTGCTACTGGCACCAACAAACCCAAGCTTCAGCCCACTTCACCAGTCCTAGACTGTCTGCATTTCCTCCACCAGAAAGAAAGAAAGCAAGAAAGAAAGAAAGAAAGAAAGAAAGAAAGAAAGAAAGAAAGAGGCTCCAATTCTCTCCACACAGTCCTTACCTGCAAGCCCTCTCTCAATATTTCCCGAAGTCCACTCTGTTTTCTCTCCCCATGGGCCAGTATGATCAACACCGTTCAGAGATGGTAGGTCTTACCTTAGACAATGAGCTAGAAGGAAATAAACATCATTCTATTCCAAAGTCTGGTTTATAAAGTCTTGGTAGAGCACTGCACTGCGGTCTCTGAGGCCCCGAGTTCAATTCCCAGCACCACAAAAATGGAAGAAGGGCCTGGCAATCCACTCCCAAGGCAATCCCGAAACAGTCAGCCATTGAAAACCCTGTGAGGGTCGCTATGAGTCGGATACCGACTCGTTGGCACCTAACAACAACAACAACAAGGATAGTGCAAAGACTGGGACTCCAAGTAAACCTATCCAAATGGGCCTTGGCTGCCCATTCTGGCCCCCCCTGGTGATGCCTTACCAGCTTTGGTAAACATAGGTCTCCAGTGCCCCCACCCCACCCTGAAGAGCCTCTAGCCTCCTCTGCAATAAGAATATCCACGTGTTTTCTGAGAACAGGAAATAATTTTATACTTTGCAGAGTAATACTTCCTTACTTTTCCTATAGAAAACTTTTGCAGACTTACACCACCATCCTGTGATAAAAAGAGACTTTTTGTGATTGGGCATGATACCAGAAACCTTTGGAAAGGCAGGGTCTGAACTTCTGCCTCTGAGAATATTGGTTTTATTTTTTATAACCAAATGTCCATTGTAGTATTTTCCCAGAACAAAGGAATATTTACCCCAGAGGAAAATATTTGTCATGTTGGTGTATAATACATCAAACAAGGAAAATTTTCAAAGCACAGGGTTTTGTTTTTCTCCCCAGATTTCAAAAACAAATTTTTTTTAGGGTCAAGATCAAAGAGTATGTCTTTCCTTTCCTCTAGGAATCCCTGAGCATATGGTCTGCAGTGGGTAGTCTGCATCATGTTTTGTCAGCAAGATAACAGAAATTAGCAGGGGAAGGGAAGCATGGGGCACTCACAAGGGTCCCTCACATGGGCATCCTGGTAGCAGCAGGACCTTCATGTGAAGGCAGTTACTGAGGCTCAAGGCAGGGGCCCCAATTCCAGTCTCACTTTTCAGAAAGCACTGAAAAACTATTATCCTCTCCAATCCCCCACTTCCTTTTCAGTCAATCTCTGTGACTGCTACTCTGGAGTAGGTGAGACCCACATCAAGGTGACTATGTCTATATCATCACTTTCACCACCATAAATTAAGAGGAGGCAGAAGCCATCTCTCATAACCTCTGCCCTCTGCAGAATATCTCATAACCTCTTCCCTCTGCAGAAGATCTCACATGCAGAGTCCCAAGATGCTAAACTCAGACGGGACCTTAGAGTTTCTCTGATCTGACCTTCATTCATTCAGACAAGGAAACAAAGGTCCAGAAGTAAACTTCTTTGCCCAAGCTGCACAACTAGTTTATTACAGAGATATGTTCTTCCAATATAACAAAGTGATATGCCCAAGAAGAAATCTTATGGGCTTTCTCATTCAGAAAGCAGTTACTAAATGACTCCTACTGTCCAGGTCCTGTACTAGGTGTTGAGAACCATAAAATACATTTCTGTCCAGAAGGAGTTCACTGAAAAAGATGATGACTCAGTAATAAACGTGCTATGACAGAATGTGGCTGCCCATTCCCGAAACAGTCTTGAAACAATCAGTCATTGAAAACCCTGTGAGAGTCACTATGAGTCGGACCCCACTCAATGGCACCTAACAACAATAGCTGACAGAATACCTAGGTCCTTCAGGGGTTTAGCTCAGTTGGTAGAGTACTGATGTACACTCTCTGAGGCCCTGGGTTCTATTCCCAGCACTGCAAAAACATGGGAGAAGGGTGTGGCAGCCCATTCTCAAAACAATCCTGAAATAACCAGCCATTGAAAACCCTATGAGGGTCACTATGAGTTGGATTCAAATTGATGGCACCTAACCACAGCAACAATCTGGGGTACCAAGGAGAGACAACTTCCCACACTGAAAACTATGTCCCTATTCTGAATTGACTATACCCAGATGGCTTTCTGGAAAGAGTAGCTTGTTATAGGGATATTTAAACATTACCTGCTTATTCAGATAAGATGGAGGAAAGTGCTGGGGGTTGCAGAAGGGTTACCCTGCTCTGACTCCCTGGAGTGCTGAGTGAGCAGATGTCCAGCAACCCCACAGAGAGAAGTATGTGTTTCCACACCTGGCAACACACATACAGATGCTGTGCTCAGCCTGAGGATAAGCCTGCAGATCTCCCCATATGCAAAGAACCTGTTTGTACAGCTCTGGTGAGGTAGCGTCTCATATTAGCAGTAACCAGCCAGTTCTTAGTAAGGTGACATTGCATTTTCAAAACCCAGCCTTGGCACCCAGACTCTGGCAGATGAGGACAGGCTGAGCCCATATGCAGCAGGAGGGCACCAGAGACTCTCCACACAGCTTCCTAGGAGGTGCACTTTCCATCTGAGGTGAGTAGAGACAGAGAAGCCTGAGCATGGGAGGCCCAGAAAGCAGCCCAGGCCAGAAGGCAAACCAGGTGCACTGTGCAGAAGGGACTCACCCCACCCACACACTGGGTCAACCAACCTCAGAACCACTTGGCCTCCCAACAAGCTCTTAATCCCTGAAACAAAAGACTCAAAGAGAGTCCCTGGGTGCCTACATGGGCCACCCACTGAGATGGGTTCTGAGGATGAAGGCCAACCAGGAAAAGGGATACAAAGATCATGTCATAGGGAAGTTAAGGACATAGTGATTAGGAACACAGACTCTGGAGCCAGATTGCCAAGGTTCAAACCCTGGCTCTACTTAGTGCCCTTGTAATTGTGCAAGCTTATGAGGTCTCCTCATCTGCAAAATGAGATCACAGGGGCAGGTTACTTATGGTATTGTTGTATTAGATGGATAAATACATGTCAAGTGCATGCTTCATAATAAGTATTTAATAATGTTAGCTATTACTATAGCATAATACATAGCCTTTGATTCCCAAATTCCTTACAATTTAGTAAGAGAGGTTGAAGCAACCACATGTGAAACTACAGCAAAAACATAAGGCAATGTCTAATTCGGTTCCAAACTGTGTGGTTCCAAATATAAGAATTAGCATCAAATCTGTCTTAGACTATCTCTGGATGAGGACTGCTGGTAAAAAGCAAGATGGTAAGGGAGCATTGTGGCCGAATTCTCAAGTGTGTGGACATAAGGGTCAGACAGGCCAGGATTTGAATTCAAGCTCCACCATTACCAGCTTGGGGATATGCTGTGATAATTTATGTTCAATTTGACTGGGCCATAGAATGCATAGAATGTTCAAACATTATCATGGGTGTTTTTGTAGGGGTGTTTTCTGGATGATATTAACATTTAAACTGGTGAATTTAGTAAGGCAGATTCCTCTCCTAATATGGGTGACCTCATCCAGCTAGTTGAAGGTTTGACAAGAATGAAAAAACTGCTTAAAGGAAAACTCTTGCCCTCAGCCTGACTGTGTTCTAGCTGGGACACTGACTGTTTTTTGGCCTTCAGACTCAAATTGAAACATCAGTTCCTTGAGACTTGAGCCTACCAGCCTTCAGACTCACACTACACCAGCCATTCTCCCTGTACTCAGACATGCATACCCAGACTGGAACTAAACCACTGGCTCTCCTAGCTCTCCCTCTTGCCAATCCACCCTGAAGACTGTGGTCCTTGCCAGACTCCACAATCACATGGACCTGTGCCTCACAATAAATCAGCACCAATTGGTTCTATTTCTCTGAAGAACACTAACTACTACAGCTACAAACAGTCCTAAGCCTAAATTTTCTCACTTGTAAAATGAGGACCATCGTATTTACTCATAGGGTTGCTACAAAGATGCAGTGAATTCTTGCATCTGAGCATTGGCATGGTGCCTGACACATTATAGTTTTCAAAAACATTAGTTATTAAGAAGTGTCAATGGCCCTAGCCAAAGACCACCAAGAGCACGCCTAAGTTGAATAAGTTTGATTCATTACTTATTGTACAGAAGGAGAATGTGTGTTATCATGGGCCATCTTAAGTATTAGAAAAGACTTATTTTAGGATTTTGGTTTGTATTAAGCATGTTGGAGAGGGTTTAGAAAGTTTTTGCCCTGGATTAGATATTATCAGGAAACTGGGATAAGGCTGTGGTTAGACATTTTTAATGTGTTGAACTATGGCTCTCAAAAGGATATGTATGTGTCCTAAATCCCAGTATCTGCTAACAGGACCTTATTAGAGAAAGTATCTTTGTAGATAAGAGTAAAGTTAAAGATATTAAGATGACTTCATTCTGGATTAGTCACATGGATCCATTGGCAAGTATCCTTGTAAGAGAAGACACAGAAACAAAGAGTAGAAACAGAGGATAAGGTGAAGAAGATAGAGGCAAAGATTGGAGTAATCCAACTATAGGCCAAGGAACACCAAGGACTGCCAACAGTGATAGAATCTGAAAGAAAGGCATGGAGCAAATGCTTCCTCGGTGCCTCCAGAAGGAAGCAACTCTGCCAACACTTTAATTTTAGACTTCTGACTTTCTGAACTGTGAAAAAACTCTGCTATTTTAAGCAGCCCCCAAAATTTACTAAGGTAACTCTAGGCTACTAATACAGCATCTCCAAACTCTTATGACAGGTGGGCAATCTAGTGCAAGGCTATAGCCATAATTGGTGGAGAAGCAGGGGTTACTCCTACTAGACAGGGGAGGAAAACACTTAATATTTTGGAGCTTGGACAATGTTTGTATTTTATCTGTGTACAGATGTGATCATGAGTCTTCTCTCTTGATCCACCATGGTAATAGAATGGCCTTATCTGATGTTGATGTATGAAATTACTCATGTTCAACAGAAGAACATCAAGATCCAGCTGAGAGTGCCCAGCCAGCTTCTATTCATCAAGAGCTACCTTTTTATTTCTTAAGAGCTCCTAAGAGAAATCACCTAATGGCCCTGCCCTTCCCAAATTGCCTTCTGGGAGGCTGAGAGAAATGGTTAATCTTCTATTTTTGCCTTTTTTTCCCCTGCTTATTAAGAAGTTGCTATTATTTATCAGATTTTAAAAATGTTTTTTCATCCTGAGAAATACATTAGGATTTGGTTTAGAGCACACAGGCAATACATTTATCTTGTGACAAATAAATTTACATGTGTTCAGTTCTAAGTGTGGAGAGTTTTCATCACTCTGGGAGTTGTCAAAGGAGCTGATGGTAGTGCATGTCTCAGACACAAGCCAAGTGTACATCCAAATAGCATGTGACAAGTCTCTGGGGGCAGCCAGCTGGAGCTGGACAGCTCTCTCTGTCACACAGAACTGTTTTGCAATGACTTCCTTCACTTTCTCCTAAATGAACTATGGTAGAGTGCATTCACATTGGGTCATCATGTCTATGTGCCGCAGTATTGCAAACCCTACTTTCCTTACCTCATTGGGTCCTTCCCAAGGCTCATACATGCATCTTTCCCGCAGATCTTTCAGGCAGTCTGTATTCTCCTCATAGGCTAATGAAACCTTAGAGAAACAATGCATAGCAGTGGCTTTTTGCTCTTGATTCCCTTAATTTTAGTTTTTAAAAAGTATGATCAGCTCAGGTGTCTCTCTAATGCCAAAAGTGACTTGTCTTCCAGCACACAAGCAGTCATCTATTATTTCAATTACTATATCAAAATGCTATCAGCTGCAATTAAATGAAAACCCAACTAACAATAGCATAAATAAGGAGAAAAATGTATTCTTTTACATAACAAGAAATTCAACATTAGGACAGTTTCCAGGGAGGTTAAATTCATCAGTTCAATAATAAGACTAAAGGCATGGGGTGTTTTTCTCCTTTGCTTGCTCGTTTTTCCTCCTGGGCTGTCTCCTCTCATGGTGGCCAAGATGGTGGCTCCAAGACCTCAGAGGCTTACATGGTAACCAAATGATAGAAAACAGGAATGGAAGCTACCATTTCCTTGGGCACCTATGTAAAAGATAATGAGAATTTCCTCAAAGTCCTAGAGCTCACTTCCCATTTTGTCTCATGGACCAGAATTGTGTCCCATGTCCATTGCTGAACTGAACACTGAAAAAAGGGATGGAATTTAGATGATTGGTTTAATCAAAATTAACTTTCAGACTGAGGAATGGCCTAGCCTCTCCATAGAGAAGATTGCTACCAAATACATTTTTAAAAATTAGGGTTTGTTAAAAAAGAAATTAGCTAGGAATTGTTCCTGGGTAAACAACACAGAGAACCTACCATACCCAGATATTTCCAAATTCAAGTCCAATAGTACCAGCATACATGCTGTAGAGTAAGGTGATGCAGGCTCCCTTTGTGGGATTATCTGCTTCCAAGTTAACTCAGAAACATTCAGAGACTTCACCTGGAAGTTGCCACAGAAGCCAACAAAAAGGAGACCATAGGTATAATAAAATGAAAAAATCTTTGCTTTTAAGTACAGGTTATAGAATGTGTTTGTAGGAGAATTATAAGTAGAACATAAACAGCATGCAAGGATTTGAATTGTGCTTCCTTGAGGATCTAACAAGCAATGACATAGCATTTTAACTTTTTCCTGTAAGGTGCATCTTAACTCATGTGCTTCTTATAAGTGATGCTTGATTGCAGTCTGTTTCTCCCAAGCTTGAGATAAATACAATTTTGGAGGAGGATGAAAGCCTTCACAACATGTTTTCTCCACAGCCAAGACAGAGAAAGATTACAATAAATAATTCCATTAGGTATAGGTTGCTGAGAGCTGATAGGCATTAGCCCTATAATGGGTGTTATTCATTTTGATCTGGATCCTCATCCCACATTCTGGATCTTCCCTAAAAATCATTAGCATCTGAATGTGAGATTCTTTTCAATCTCAATTGTTGCATTTTGTTTGAAGACTGGCTTTTCCAAAGGCTTCCAAGTACACTCAGGCATCTAACGTATCTGCTCTGGTGTTCTTATCACCCAAAGATCTTTTCACACTCACACAAAGCAATCTACACAGGTACAAGCAGCTGCTCAGAAGCATTTTGTGTATATGGGTCTTTGTCCTTTGCTCCAGTTATCTATTGCTGCATAACAAACACAAAATGCAGTAGTTCAAAACAACAATTTTATATTGCTCACAGTTGTGTAGGTCAAGAATTCAGGAAGGACTTAGCTAGATGCTTAGTCTGTAGTCCACACAGCATCAGCTGGAGCAGCTAGGGCTGAGGAATCTGCCTTCAATATGGCTTCCTCACTTGCCAGTCAGGCACCTTGCACTCTCTTTCCATATAGTACCTGCTATGGTTTGGATGGGCTGGGATTTAGCTCAGTGGGTAGAGTGCTGGACTGCAGTCTCTGAGGCCCTGAGTTCAATTCCCAGCACCATAAAAATGGGAGAAGGGCCTGGCAATCCTCTCCCAAGGCAATCCAGAAGCACTCAGCCATTGAAAACCCTATGAGGGTCGCTATGAGTTGGATACCGACTCGATGGCACCTAACAACAACAACAATGGTTTGGATGTGTTATGTGCCCCATAGGTCTAGGTGTAGGAGCTTGGGCCTTGGTGTAGTGATGTTGGGAGATGATAGAACATTATCAAAACAAATAAGGCCAGGTAACATTCTAGGCCCTAGCTGGATTACTCAGCTGGTACATCACTGTGGCAGAGAAACTGACTGAAGCAAACTTAAAGGAGGAAATATTTATTGGCCTCATGGTTAGAAGTTCAGTCAATAACAGTGGTGGGACAGGCATGGTGGTGGCAGGCAGCATAGCCTATACCAGTCAACCTTACAGCATGACAGATCAGAAAGCAGAGAACAGAGAGAGTGACCAAATCAGAGCTCTAGGTAAAAACCGCCAAAGGCCAATCTCCATGACTAACTTCAATCAAGCTAGATCCTGCCTCCCAATGTTCTATAAACCTCCCAGGACAGTGCCACTAGATAGGGACCCAATGTTCAAACACACGACCTTTGGGGGACATTTAAGATTCAAACACTCTACCTCTGTCCCCCAAAGAACATAGCAAACTCTCTCTTCACTTTGAGGGTGTTTCTTCTATGTTCCTTTTAATGGTGCTTATCTCTTCTACAACAACCATTTCTCCTTGACCAAACCATCCTTGTTCTGATAACCTTAGGAAAACTGTGGCTTCTTTACTCTTTAAACTGCATATTTTCCAAATCCTTCCATTTTGCCATTTTCTCTGTTTTATTCAACTACTCAGCATACACACATACTGTACAGTGGTGCCCCCTTATCCAGAATCATCCTTAGTTAAGAAATATTAATGGAAAAGTATATAAAGAAGCAACTTATATGTTTTAAATTGCACTAGTCTGAGTGTATGATCAAATCTCACATCATCCTGGTCCATCTTGCCTGGAATGTGAATCATCCCTTTTCTAGCATATCCACCCTGTGTACACTACTCACTCTATAGCTAGCAGTCAAGAGAGAAAGAGGCCACATTCACATAACCTTTATACAATGTATTATTATAATTGCTCTGTTTTATTATTACGTTACTGTTACTCTCTTACTATGCCTAATTTAGACATTAAACTTTATCATAGTTTTCTATATATAGGAATGTTATGGTTTAAAGATGAACTGTCCCCACATGCTTGTGTTTTGCATGCTTGGGCCCTACCTGGTGGCACTATTTTGGGAGGTTGTAGAAACTTTAGTACATGGGGCCTAGGTGGAGGAAGTAAGTCACTGGGGTAATCCTTTGAATGTTTTACTGGGACCCCAGGCTACTCCTCTCTCTGCTTCCTATCCAACATGAAGTAAAGACTTTCCTCTGCTACACACTCCCACTGCCATGATGTTCTGCGAAAATGCATGAGGCCACGTAACCATGTACTGAACCCTCTAAAACCATGAGCCAAAGTAAATCTTTTCTCCTATAAGTTACTTCTGTCCAATGTTTTGTCACAACAACAAGAAAAGCAACTAACACAAGGAAAAAACAGTTTATGTAAGGTTTAGTACAATGCATGTTTTCCGGGGGTCTTGAAATCCATCCCGTATGAATAATGGGGGGGGGGACCTCTTATATGTGTGGTGATTAATTGTATGTGTCAACTTGCATAGGCCACACCACTCAGATAATCAGTCAAACATCAATTTGGATGTTACTATAGAAATATGTTGAGATGAGATTAACATTTAAAATAGACTTTGTGCCAGGCAAAATGGCACATGCCTATAGTTCCAGCCACTTGGGAGACAGAGACAAAAGGATTATGAGTCCAAGGCCAGCAGCAATCTGCATAATTTAGCAAGACCCTGTCTTTAAAAAAAATTTTTTTTTAATGGGCTTAGGGTGTAGCCCATTGGTAGAGCACTTACAAAGTATGTATGAGGCCCTGGGTTCAATTCCCAAGATTACAAAAATAAAAATAAAAATAAAATAGTAGACTTTGAGTAAAGCAGATGATCTTCCACAGTGTGAATCAACTTCATCCAATCAGTGGAAAGCCTTAAAAGAAAACAGCCTGAGGTCCTCCAAGTAAGAGGGAATTCTGCCTCCAGGTCATCTTCTCAGCCCTCTCAGGCTTCACTGAACTGCCTACCTGAATGTGAAATCGTTTCTCTTCCCAGTAATTGACATGCTGGTACTACTGCTAATTTTGGTTCCTAGGCATGCTTGCGCCTGGAGCAAAAGCAGCTTTGTCTTTTGTTTACCTGTATTGTCAAGAACTAGAAGCTAGAAGTAAAATCTGAAGAAGAGTCCTTTAGCCAGGGAAGGTTTGTCTGAAAGTCAGGCAATAGGTGAATGGTTCCACTGAACCTGCCCTTCACTCCTCTCCAAAGCCCTAATATTGGATGAGAATAAGCATTTGGAGTGAGTCCACCCAGCTCCTCATTTTCTACCTGCAGATTCTGCCCTTTGGGGCTCCTGGAACCAGAGTAAGGAGATGTTGCAATGAGCATGGATCAGCAAGTGAGATGGCAGATCATGGGTAGTGTTGTGCAAACTAGTGTTCTGCTCAGAAACCCGATACACAAGACTTTTTCATTCTTGAAGCCAACTTGGCCCCTTAGCAAAATGTAGAAAGTAAACGGCTTTCACTCAAAATTTTTTATTTTTATTTTTGGCTCTTTAGATTTAATTTAATTTGATTTGTCTTTTGAAGATAACAGAAATGCTGGAGGAGATTTTCTTTCTTCAAAGTCTCTAAAATTAGAGTTGTTGCTGTGCCTGTCTACTTTCCAAATCAGACTCTAAACTCTAAAAGGAACATGTCCCAAACACTTTGTGTCTCCCCTGCAGAGCTATCAAACTGTCTTACACCTAGCCAAGAATTACTAACTATCTTTGGGATAAATGAACATAGAAAGGACCAATAATATCAATTGAGCCTATACAGGTAGAGCAATCCCAAGCAAGAAGAAGGTAGTAAGAAGACTGTCAGGTCATACTTCCCAGACTCTGAGGAGACAGTTTTATGAAATAACCTTTCCCAAAATAATTCCATGGTCAAATTAACTGAGGCAGAAATGCAATTGATAGCCCTATAAAGTAGAATCAAATACATATTAGTGCCATAAAGGTACTGAAATGACTTGCTGTAAAGAAACCTAGGGTTTCTCAAAGCTATATGAACATAATACCCTTCTTTTGTTGAACACTACTGACATCTGTAGAGTCAATTTTGAAAACTCAGTGTAGAAAATGCTACTTTTAAAATATGTGGTACAATCCAGCATGCAGAGAGCTTAGGGATTATCATGTCAGTACTTGCAGTGACAATAAAAAAACCAAACAAACCAAATACCAACAACTCTTCCTAGATCCATCAGAGAATTGCAGTCACAAGGCATCCACTGCTCCCCAGATTAGAGGAAGACAGAGGAAACAGGAATCATAGTTTGTTGGAGCAAAAACCTGTGTAGGAACCAGAACCAGACTGTATCGTAATGGATACAGTGATGTAGGGTCAGCATAGACCAGTTTGAGAGGCAAGAACTCCACGGGGAACAATCTTCACCAGGCCACCACACCTTTGTGAGCATTACCTCCAGAAGCACTACTAGGTTCTCACAGTGAAGATGGGAACAAAGCCCACTTATGTTCCAAGAGCAATGTTGCCATTTTGAAATATGCCAGATCATTCTGTTACTAATGAGATCTGCTATTTTCTAGAATTTAACTGGGCTTTTGTTAGAGCCTAACTGACCTAAGGGAAGGGAAATCTCCAGCTCCAGCCAACTATAACCTTCCTGTCTGACCTAATGGAAAACATTGAGAAGCACTCATGAAGGTCACAGTGCTGGTGCAGCCTCATTAACAGACCGAGACTTGATCGTAGCACCACAGACTGCTTCCCCTCCTCCCACATCTTACCACCATGAGACTGGGGCTCCTGTGCAGTGACTGGAAAATACTACAAAACATGTAAAGAGATCCAACTTGAAAGGTCACAACTAGGGAGTGCCTAGAAGGGGAAGGAAGCAGGAATGCTGATGGAAATGCTGTCTCCTCCACCTAACATGCTTTTCCTCTGCCTGCCACTCCCCATGTTTGCTGCCTTCATCCACCGTACTCTCCAGCCTGCCTACCTCAGTCCTCTCCATCCCCTAAGTTTCTCCTCTCCTGTGAAGTATCTCAAAAACTCTAGTCTACACTGCTCCCTGTTGCCCTGTGGTCTTTGCCATACACATTAACATTTACATCCTCAGGTTCCAGCATGAGCTGGGTTGTTTTTTTCTGATAGTTTCCTATCACCCCACTAGAACATCAATTTCTTGAGAATAGCAAAGTATGAACTACTTGATACTCTCACCTCCTCCTGCCACCAGCAGTGGGGAATGCAGCTCAGTGTTGTGGGCTGTGCAGCCTGAGTCTCCCTTCCATGCAGTGGTCACCTCTACTCAGGTGCAGCCAGGATCATGACCTGCAGCACAGAAAAGTATTCCAGGACCAGTCAGAGTGAGGCAAAGCTGGAGAATTTTATTGATTAAGCAGAAAGATAAGACATGCTTGAGGAATAAGATGTGTAAGTATAAGGAAAGGAGCATGCCAACGTGCCTCAGCAGTAGCTACGCATGTGATTTGGGAGCTTTGAAGCTACATAGTCTGCTACTAAGCTGGAAAGTATGGGCTGGTACACTTATTTTTCTAATACAAAAAACTCTGTCCTTGCAAAGGAAAATTATGAGGTACATTGCACAGCTTGCAGGTGCAGAAGGGAGTGTTAGAAGAGATAAAAACATTGATTAAAGTAATTCTTATAGACAGGTCACAAGGAAGCTGATCTTAGGCATAGCTCATTAGCCATTTTAATGGCCATATTTGATATTTCTTCAATAGTAGTGTACAGTTCTTTTGCAGGTAGTCTGGTCAGTTATATAGAACTTCCTAGGTGTCAGCCAGCAAGAGCTATAAATCAGATACAGGGGGGTGAGGGAGCCCTTTCCTTTCTCATGTCCCCTCTATTTCCTAACTAGCTACCCTGCCTCACTTCTGGAATGTGGCATCTCACTTCGTATCCACTGGTTTTGTCAATACAGTCCCAGTTGGCAGCAGGGTTCAGGCAAGTGTTGCATGGGAGATACAAAGATAAGCCAGTAAGATGGAGATTCTGCCCTCCAGGAGTTCACCTATTGACAGACTCCGTGAGAAAGGGGCAGGGGCTAGTCAGTGAATGAACTGGCTCTGTTTGTACAGAGCAAAGGGTTGGGACTGTACAGTTGCAGGAAGTGCCCCTGAAGGAGAGAAGATACTCCATGGAGCTCTTCACCAGACCCTTCAGGACTCAGGATCTGAGTACTTGTCTCAACAGCATTTGCCTGAACTGTTGGCAGGTGCTTTCATGCCTGACCTGCTCTTATTGATCGCAATGAAGCAAAATGGCAAAAAAAAAAAAAAAAAAAAAAATTAAATACATGAAATGTTGACCCTTACAGGAAGTATGATTTAACCTCAAAATCACCTGCCATTTAATAAAGAGTTGGGTCAAATTTCTAATGAAGATTTGGGTCTCATCTGAATTACCTAAACAGAAAACATTCATTCTAGAACAATCTCCTTTCTTTAGGGAGAGACAGCATGGGACAATGATGAGAGGTAAAGAGTGGTTTGCAGTAGTAGGCCTACCCCAGCCATGGTCCCATGCCTCTGTTCCTAGGCAAAGTAATCTCTCTGGAGCCAGGTTTCCTCATCTCTGTAATGGAGCAATAATATCAACTTACAGAATTGTTGTGGGAATTACAGATGTATTCAAAATGCCAAGGATAATATCTGACATGAACAACAACCATTCTCAATATTAAGGTCAAAATCTATCTACTAAACAATGGTCTTCCCACTACAATTACAAAAGCAAATTTGTAAAATGGAGTTTTTACAAGGTGTGACCAAAAGATACAGTGAATAGTTAAATTTTTTTAAATTGTATTACAGTAAAAGATACATTGCCATTAATCCCACTTAGAAACACTCCTGGCTTTAAACATACTTATTCCATTTTTCTTGCCACTTTCTGAAGCAGTTCCTGAAGTTCTCTTTCTTGAGTGTCCTTGGTGGCACTATTATGGCCACCTCAATGTCCTGAATCAATTCAAAATGTTTACCTTTCATCCTCATTTTGACTTCGAGGAAAAGCCAGAAGTTGCATGGTGCCAGATTCAGTGAATAAGGTGGATGTGGACACAATGTAACACTTTTATTTGAAAGAAATTGTCATAGCATAAGTGATGTATGACATAGTGTTGTGATGATAGAGGATGAAACTAAAGACACTCACGAAAGAGGACTTCCAGAATTGCTTCAGAGAGTGGCAAGAATGATCAGATAGATGTGTTCAAAGACAGCAAGGAGTATTTTGAGGGGGATTAATGGTAATATGTCTTTTAATGTAAAAATTTTTTTTTAATTTAAACATCCACTATTTTTTATCTTACTTCATATTTGTCTTCTTGACATGTCTTAAATTCAGTCTCCCTTTTTCAATGTGATACCAGAAAAAAACAGAATTATCCTGGTATATTAATTCCCTAATATAAACCACCCAGAATTTTAGATCACACATTAGCAGTAGGGATCATCCAGTCTAATGGTCAGTTTCATCTGAACAACAGGACTTGTAAACATAGATACTAGATGCTTTAGAACTAATTAACCTTTTCTATCTAGATCCTGTGAGCAATTTGAGTGTCCTGTGATTATTCCAGCATTTCAGAATAAAAAATGAATGGCATGTTTGTGCTGAACACTTTGGTAAATGTTAGCTGTTGCATCAGTCTAACATAGAAGGATATTTCTTCTATGTGGCAGGAAAGAAAGCTAATCTTTGTCTTTCTTGATGCTGGATTCTTCTTCCCTTTAGGAAATTTAGACCTGCTCTGTTATGCAAACTATTCACTGTGGGTAAAAATGCTACCTGCAGCTCCTCTTAGTTGTGGACATCAGGAAAGTCTGTTGGGGGAAGCCCTATCCTTTATGACCTGGCATAAAACTGAAGACCCTTCAGGAGCACTAGAAAATTTGTGAGTTCTGTAGGTTCCACTGAATCCCGGTGGGTCTGGGCTCAAGACTCTCCCAAGCATGCTCTGATGGAAGTAGAAGCATCAGTGATTTCTGTGCTTCTGCCTCCTAATTGCACCCAACCATACATCTTCCAGAGTGTCTCCAAGTCACAGTAGAGTTGACTTCCCACTGAGTTGGCCTGCACATTGTCCCAGGCAATAATCTTGGAACACACCCAACTGTCCAAATATCTTAGTGCCTTTTTCTAAGAGGTGTGGGGAGGTAGGATGGAGAGTTGGCAAGGAGTCAAGCCCTAGGTGAGGTGCCAAAGTCCTTGTTATGTAAGAAACCTGTCTGACTCGCTCATGATAGAATGGAGGTTTCATAATGCTGTGTCATTCCCCTAGTAGAAGTGACTTATGATTTGGAAGTTTCTGAAAGTAAAATCAGAATATGCAGAAGCCACGGTCTCATTCAGATCTACAGAAATCACTTTCTTGATTTCTGATCAACATATGTCAGTATATTAGGTTCAATTAAGGGCCACACTGTCTCACCTGTTATGAATGGCTGTAATTGCACTTGAGTTGGTTTATATTTCTCCATTATGGATTGTTGGTCAGTAGACCCTAACTATTAAAGATCACTCTGTTTTCTTAGATCAGTCTTTTTGTAACAGCATAGAGCACTTCACACTCTTTGAATTCATTGGCATCATAATAGCTAACAACAGTAACATTAGTTGAGCACATAATAGTGTCAGGCATCATGCTAAGTGCTTTACAAGTACTCATTAATTCAACCTAATAACTACCCTTTGAGATAGATATTTTTACTACCCACATTTTACAGATGAGGAAAATGAAACATGAAGTGGTTAAGTCCCAATTCAAAATTAATCCCAATCTTACCACTATATCCAGAGTCTCTTCTACCACACTGCTTCTCCATGAGTACAGGGACTTGGGGTCCAGTCCTATTCTTCCCACTAACTATAAGACAAGCATAAGGGAGAAAAATACCCACTGTGTGGTATTTTTATGAGGATCAACAACAGAGCCAACTCCCTAGTCACCCTAGCTAGAAACCTGAGAAGGGACCTAGCTTCCAAAATATTCCCCCCTTTCTCCCTCCCACATTCCCTCCCTTTCCCTATTCCTATCTTCTTCCCTCATTCCCTTTCTCTCTCTCTCCTTTTCTTCCACCCTCACTCCTCTGCTTCTCCCTTCCTCTCTGTTCGCATCCAATAAATCATTAAGCTCTACCTTTCTGGGTTCAAAAAAGACTTCCAATCTGTCCTCACCCCTTTTCATGTCCTCACCTCTTGGATGATGATTCCATCATCCAAGCTGCTTTCTTGGATGTACATGGATGTACATGGATCATGTTGTTTCCTGTCTTACCTATAGAGGACATTTGTCATTGGGGAATGTATCTGAACTTCTCCTATGTTGAGGAAACTCCCACTGTGTGAGTCTTAGTGAGAGTCCATTCACTTGTTCTCCTACCTCCCAGGAAGCTAAGTCTTGAGTACCAAACTTGGATTTGTCCAGCAGATGCTCCTTCCTGAGATTTTGAGTCTGTATGTTATGAAGAAGCAAGGAAGGTTTAGGATGTGTACCTATGGTGACAGTGGTACCCAGAATTCATGAGGTGTGAGTTCTACCTGTGTTAGCATTAGAAACAGATTCTCAGAATCTGAGCCACCAGCCTCTATTCCTATCCATCTGCTAAACATTGTTCTCTAGTCTTCTTACAATCTCATGATAACTGAGATTAGTTATCTGTCTTAGTTGTTAAAAACATTAAAAATCCCATCACTAATTGGAGATGGGTATCTGGCAGCCTATGGCATATAGGGGAGAAGTTCCTAATTGAAGTAATATCTGTGGACACTAGACATAATGTGCCCATTGAAGGCATGGCTTTGGGGAAACTGTATTAATTTCTGCCACCATAAATTAGTTTGAAGGACATGAAAAATTTGAGGAGGATAGAATTCTGTCTTGAAAGACTGAACAGCTTAAAGAAAGGGAATGACAATCTTAAGAGACTAGACCATGGGCTCATGACTTGGACTGAAAGTAGGAACTTTCTATGACTGTGAAAAAATAAATTCTTATCTCTTTCAACTTCAGTGCACAGGGTAGCTGAAAACTAAAAGCATTATTTGATCCTGTAGATTGCCAAATTAACTTGCCAATTGAATACACAACCTTGTCATGTTTTTTGTGTGAAATTGAGGGCATTAAGTGTCATATCTATATCTGCAACACTTAGCAAAGAGCCTGTCACATGCCCAGAAAATCCTTGTGAAATAAATGAATAAATCATCAAACTAAAAGAACTATGTCAGAATTCTTCCTTCTCAATAGTTGTTGTTGTTGTTAGGTGCCGTTGAGTCGGTATCTGACTCATAGCGACCCTCTGTAAAACAGGGGAAACACTATTGTCAGTGCTTCTCTGCTGTTCATAGGGTTTTCAATGGCAGATTGATTTTTGGGGGAGGGTTGCTAGGTCCTTCTCCCAAGCCTACAGCTTCTAGTGTTCCCAGGCAGTCTCCCATCCAGGTACTAACCAGGCCTGGCCCTGCTTAGCTTTTGAGATCTGACGGGATCAGATGCCACAGGGCTACAGCTGCAGGCTCTCAATAGTAGCAAAGCAGAAATTAAGCAATGTCTGCTATGATGATATACCATATATTTTGCTTTTAGTGACATTAAAAATGTAGTCTCTTCCAAACCTATCACAGGTATCTTTAAAAAAGAAAAAATGCAGGGGATATACATTTCATTGTATTGTGGAAGCAGAGATCCATCCTGCTACAGTTATCTCCTCTTTAGGAATTGTCTCCTCCTTGAGAATTTTAAGCATTTAGTAAAATATCTCAGAATGATGTGCTATAGCCATGACTTTTAAGAAATTAACAAGTGAAGCTGAAACACATCAAAAAGCAATGACTGTTCCTGTACCTGAACACAGAGGGATTGCCCAGTAACCCCCAAAGAGCTATGGTCTAGTCATGAACCCTTCAGGGTATATGCCATTCAGATTCTGGGCACACAAGGAAGTGGAGGCAACGTCTGCTAAGGGAAAGCCCTCCTTTTGTTGATAGAAAAATTACACCAATCTCCCCACTGCTCCTTCAGTTCCTAACTCCTGACTGGTAATGTAGACTTTGTTGTTGTTGTTGAGTGTTGTCAAGTTGGTATCCGACTCATAGTGACCCTCTGTACAACAGATGAAACACAATCTGACACTGTGCCATGCCTAGCACTATTGTCAATATTTCCCTGCTATTCATAGGGTTTTCAATAGCTGATTGGTTTTTGGGAGTGGGCTGCCAGGTCCTTCTCCCAATGTAGACTTTATGGAGGACTTTTTTAGACTTTAATGATCTGGGCAAGTAAGACATGGATACCTGTTTTTACTCTGAATTCTGGGAAAGAATCTCAGACTTCCTGTTCTTACCAGATTGCTATAGTTACTATAGACCCTTCACATTGTCAAAATTTCTATTCTAATCAATTCCCTAATGTGAAAGTCTTAGCATTTCATTCAGAGCCAGCAGATGCCTTCTAAGTGCCAGGTTTGGATTTAAGTCTCAGATTTCCCATTTCCTAGTTGGATGATCATAGGCAAATTAATTGACTTTCTGTTCCTTGTTCTTCATCTATTAAATGGGCATGATGATATTTCCTACTGAAGGTTGGTGAAAATTAAACATTATCATGTACAAGGTACTGATGCTAATCATGATCAATCTTTCTATTACTATTTTTAGGATTGACTGGATGACCAAATTTGACTCAGTAGTGTGATTGACTTCCACCTCTTTTCTCTTACTTCTATACTTTCCAGAACTCACATATATATAAGAAAGACTTTTAAATCCATAGTTTTCCAATAAAATATGCTATCAGGCTGGTGGATAGCAGAAATCTGCCCTCCAGCACTTGGCTCAGGCTCTTTCCAGAAAATTGCAACTGATGTTCCTAACCGATAGGAAAGCAGCCAGGCCTGCTCTTTAACACAGGTCAACTTTCACCTGAACTGAATGAGCTCTGCTTCTCTTTGGTGCTTATTCTTTTGGTTCTGCCCAAGGATTCTCCCCTTCAGGACATAGTGAATTGTGTGAACAATTTTGTTTTCTTCCCTGCTGAAGCCACTAGAAAAAACAGGCCACCTCTAGAAAATGGCCAGAATTTGGGGACTGTCTGCCTTTTCCTTTAAGAGTTCACCCTTACCCTATTTCTAAATAAAACCAACAATTCTGCTTCTAAAATTTATCCTAAAGAAATGCACACAAAACTAAAACATATATATATAGAAGAATGTTTCATTGTTTCACAGTTAATAATAGAAAAAGCCTGTCCAGATATATAGTTTAAATAAATTATAGACTATATATAATAGGTTGGGCTGGGATTTAGCTAAATTGGTAGAGTGCTGCTCTGTAGTCTCTGAGGTCCCAAGTTTGATTCCCAGCATCACAAAATGGGAGAAGGACGTGGCAACCCACTCCCAAGTTAATCCCGAAACAGTCAGCCATTAAAAACCCTATGAGGGTCGCTATGAGTTGGACTCGACTCCAAGGCACCTAACAACAACATATATAATAGGTTAGTAGCTGCATTAGTCAACTGTCATTGCTGTGGCAGAAAAATTAACCAGTACAAATTTACAGAGGAACAGGATTATTGGAAAATTACAATTAGAGAATCAGCCCATAATGGTAGCAAGGCATAGTAGTGGGACAGTGATCTGGGAAGGCGGCCAGGTCCATGGCAGATGACATTACAGCATCACAGGGCAGAAGGTAGAGAGCTTCATAAGCCTCAGTCCTGGATTAAAACCTCCAATGGCCCACCCCCAGGGAACCACTTCCACAAAACTAGATCCCATCTCCAAAACTTTCCATAGCCTCCACATACAGTACCACCAACTAGGGACTGAAGGTTAAAGCACATGACCTTTGAGGGACACTTTATATTCAAACCATGATGCTCCACTCCTGACCCCCAAAGGTTCATGGCCATCTTATAAAGCAGAATGCACTTAGTCCAATTTTAAGACTTCCCAAAGTCTAAATAGTCTCAACTGTCTTTAAAAGTCCAACTCCAAAGTCTCTACTGAGACTCAAGGCGAACTTAGCTGTGGGACAAAAAATCAGGTTACATGCTTCTAACATACAATACCACAGACTAAGCATTCCCATTCCAAAAGGGAAGGACAAGAGCACAGAGATGAAAGATTGATCCATAGGAAGACGTACTGATATCCCACTGGATAGACAATACCTATCAGTTCAAGTCTGGCATCTGGCACACATGACATCATCTGGCAACTGGCATCTGGCATCTGGGTTTGAACAAGCTTGTGTAGCTCTACCCATGTGGTCCTGCTGTGTGCAGCACAATGGCCCTCCTAGGCTGGCTCTACTTTTGCCAGAAGATTCCCTTGACAGACGTTTCACATTGCTGGCATGTTAGACTGCTTAGGCTCCATTCACAAAGCTTCATACATCAACACTTCAGAGGTTCTGTACAGGGCACCCAGCCCTACTATACATTGCCTAGCCTTGTAGCATATCTTATGGAACCATGGTGTCAGCCTCCATAACCCCTTAGTTCTTGCATTCTGCATGCCAGAAAAAACAGGCCCAGATGGACAATGCCAAGAGTTGTGGCTATCTTGAAATGTGACTTCACCCTTTCAAACCACAGCTGCAACAGTTGCCTCTGAATGTGCAGGTTAAGAAAACATTTAGCTGAGTGGCCTCTCTTCAGGAGTGCATCCAGGAGACAGCTTTTCAGACACTGCTTTTTTAAATGAGTTTACTGGTTCACACCCACCAGGAGCCTTAGATGGAAGAGTTCTGGCCAACTCTTCTGTCCCAAGATAATCTTTATTGCCCCAACACAAAGTGTGTGGCTTTTCCTTACCTCAACTTATCTCTTTGCCCAAACTATCCCTGTTCACAGTAACTTTTAAAAAGCCCTCACCATCAGAGCTCTTTGTCTCTTTAAACTGTACATTTTCCACATCTTTCTGCTGTGACTTTTACTCTATTTCTCATTATATATGTGGCTAAATTCAGCAAGCAGCAACCAACATATGATATGCCTGAACATTAGGCCTTTTTGATATTTCCTCCTCCAAGTTAATTAGTCCATTACTTTTAAATTCAGCCTCACTCAAACCTTTAGAACAAGGGTAGAATATACAAAAGGTTTTTGTTGTTGTTGTTGTTTTGTTTTTGCCAGAATGTAACATGAATGATCTCTAGTCCTCTGGTCCTCATTTTTCTATGAAACCCTGTGAGCCCCATCTGCATTTCTATTGCCAGGGAAATTCTGATCTTCCTTACTTTCACTTAGAACCACCCCTCAAACCATCCTGGACTTCTGTCACCCTCATCTCCAAACTTTTCCAAATTTCTCCAGCAAATATGTTCCAAAGGCTTAAGAACCACATGATTATGTTTCTGCACAGAAACAACCCCAGTCTCTAGTACCAATTTTCTGTATTAGCCAGCTGTCATTGCTATGACAGAAACCCCTAATGAAACAAGCTAATGAAGGAAAAGGTTTACTGGAAGATTACAGTTAGAGGATCAGTCTTCACTGGTGGCAAGGCATGGTGGTGGGGGAGGCATTTAGGTAGGTAGTCATGTCTGTGACCTCATAGCATCAGGGAGGAGGAAGCAGGGAGCTTACACAGACTTGGGCCCAGGAAAAAACCTCTGAAGGCCCACCCCTACGGAGCCAACTGCACAAAACTAGATCCCACTTTTGAAAGTTTCCACAGCCTCCACAGACAGTGCCACCAGCTAGGGACCAAATGTTAAAAGCACATGGCCTTTGGGGGACATTCCATATTCAAATCAAGGCAGAAACCAGACACTAAAATAATGCCTCTGTCTGCACTTACTGCCATGGAAAGTCTACAGTACATTCTAAGACAGTAACCATTCTCAAGAGAACAGACTTAAGGGAGAAAGGAGCCTTTCACCTATTACTTAACAGAGTTTGTGATATCTGAGTTCTTGCACATGTGCATTACTTTTGCAATAATTTCAAAAGAGAATGTTATGACATTACAACCTTTCACCTCATACTTTATATAGTTTCATTATGTTTGAACACTTGTAATAAATATGTATCATTTCTGGGATAATTTTCTTTTTTATTGGAAATTTTTAATGTACACCTTAATGTGATTCATTCTGACATGCTTTTCATTGTGGCATTTCCATATATGCATTTTGATGTATATTATTCATATAGGTTCCCCCTTACCCTCCCATATGCTTCCCCCCCTCCCACTCTTCCCACCTAAGTCTTCTCTATCTTTTACTTGGTAATATTTTTCTATATGTCCTTGGGTTCCAGTTCTGTTTAAGATAGAAACTTTTCCTGTAGTGATCTTTGTTTTTATCTTGTTAGAACAATTGCATGCATTTTCTAGACCATTTATATTGACACCATTCTTATCTTTTTTTCCCCCTTTTATTTTGATCCGACCTTTGAATAGGATTTTTTCTTCTTATAATTTTGATTCAGTTCCCACATATGAGTGAGAACATGTGGTGTTTCTCTTTCTGAGCTTGTGTTCGTTCACTTAAAATAGTTTTCTCTAATTCCATCCATTTTGCTGCGAATGACCTTATTTCATTGTTCTTGATTGCTGAGTAGTATTCCATTGTGTATATATACCATAGTTTTTTATCCATTCTTCTGTTGTAGGGCACTTTGGTTGCTTCCATATCCTTGCTATTGTGAAAAGTGCTGCATTGAACATGGAGATGCAGGTGTCTCTGTGGTATGATGACCCATCTCCCTTTGGGTAAATTCCCAATAGTGTTATAGCTGGGTCATACAGTAGATCTATTTTTATTTTTTTAAGATACCTCCATATTGATTTCCACAGTGGCTGGACCAATTTACAGCTCCAACAACAATGTAAGAGTGTTCCCTTTTCCCCGCAACCTCGCCAGCATTTGTTGTTATTTGTTTTATTGATCTTGGCTATTCTTATTGGTGTAAGGTGAAATCTCAGAGTTGTTTTGATTTGCATTTCCCTAATGGCTAGGGATGTTGAGCATTTTTTCATGTGTTTCATGGCTTTACAGACCTCTTCATTTGAGAACTGTCTACTCAGGTCCTTTGCCCATTTGTGTATTGGGTTATTTGTTTTTTGGGGGGAGTTTTTTTCTTGAGTTCTTTATAAATTCTAGTAATTAGACCTTTATCTGATGTATAAAATACGAAGATTTTTTCCCATTCAGCAGGGGGTTTCCTTGACTCTGTTAATTGTTTCTTTTGCTGTGCAGAAGCTTTTTAATTTCATATAATCCCATTTATCTATTCTTGTTGGAATTTCTTGAGCAATTGGAGTCCTATTAAGGAAATACTTTCCTATGCTTATATGATGGAGTATATTGCCTATCTTGCTTTCTATAAGTTTTAAAGTTTCTGGTTTTATGTTGAGATCTTTTATCCATTTTGAGTTAACTCTCATGTATATTGAGAGATGGGGGTCAGCTTTCATTTTTCTGCATGCAGATGACCATGTTTCCCAACACCATTTGTTAAAGAGGCTGTCCTTTTTCCAGTTTACTTGCTTTGCTCCTTTGTTGAAAATCAGGTGGCTGTAGATGTGTTGAGGTATTTCTGGGTCTTCTATTCTGTACTTCTGGGATAATTTTCAAAAATAAGCTTAAGAGTTCTCAATTACATTTCAACAAACGTTCCCATTCCCATTCCCACCAACACTACCTCCAGATCAGAAGTCAGCTTCAAAAATCCTTCTTGCAGCAGAATTCATCTTATGAGATACAGGTGGTGCAATGGGAAGACAAGTGTTGGATAAAAAGCTGAAGATCAACAAACTCTCATCCTGTTAATTTATAGGACAGTCCTTGTTCATTCACTCATTCAAAAAAAATTTATTTGGTCCCCCTACTCTAAGCACTATTTTTGGAACTGGAAATACAGTGACTCCTGCATTCTTTTATCTATGGTTTTGCTTTTCACAGTTTCAGCTACCCATAGCCAACTTTGGTCTAAAAATATTAAATGGAAAATTCTAGAAATAAAAAATTCATATATTTTAAATCGCACACTGTTCTGAGTAGCACAATGAAATCTCATGCCATCCTGTTCTATCCCACATGGGATATGAATTATCCCTGTTCAGTGTATCCACACCATCTACACTATTCATCTGTGGGTCATTTGGTAACCATTTTGGTTATCAGATTGATTATTACAGTATCAGAGTGCTATGTTCAAGTAATTTTTACATGGAAAACTAACACTATGTTACAAGGCCTGTGTCATTCACCTCACTTCATCTCATCACACTGGCACTGTATCAACTCACATCATCACAAGTATGAATACAGTACAATAAGATATTTTAAGAGACAATATTCACATAACTTATTATAGGATATTTTTATAATTGTGCTATTTTATTATTATTGTTTGAATTTCTTACTGTGCCTAATTTATAAAGTAAACTTTGTCAAAAGTGTGTCTGTGTATTGGTCAGCTTTCTGTTATTAAACACTTATGAAGAAAAGATTTGGGCTCACAGTTTTAGAAGTATCAGTCCATGATCCATTGTCTCCACAGCTTTGGGCTTGTGATAAGGCAACACAGCCTGGTGGGAGCATATGGTTCAGTAAAACTACAGAACTCATGGCCAGAAAGCAAAAAAAGAAGGGGCTGAGGTCTTATAGTCCTTTAGAGGGTATGCCCCCAGTGACCTAAGGATCTCTCACTAGCCTCTACCTCTCAAAGGTTCCACCAACTCCCAGTAGTGCCACCTTGGGGACCAATTCTTCAACACACAGGACTTTGCAGAACATCCAATATCCAAGCTATAATAATCTGCATAGGAAAAACAGTGTATATATAAGTTTCAATACTATTCAAAATTTAAGGCTTCCACTAAGGGTCCTGGAAATTATCCCCCATGGATAAGAGGGGCTACTGTGTATGCATAAGACTGGTAATGCCATGCCTCAGTGGACATTCATTCCAGTGGAAATCCCCCTAATTAAAGAAAATAATTTTTTGGTCTGTATTTCTTTTTTTATTGGAAATTTTTAATGTACAACTTAATGTGTTTCATTCTGACATTCCTTTCATTGTGATATTTCTGTATATATGTTTCATTGTACATTGCACAAATAAGATCCTTGTTACCCTCTTGTGCACTTCCTCCCCTCGCCCTTCCCCCCCACCAAAGGCCTATCTTCCACTTGCATATCTTTTTGTGGGAATATTTTTCTGTATATCCTTGGATCCCAATTATGTTTAAGGTCGAAACTTTTTCTGTAGTGATCTATCTTTTTACATTGTCAGTAATTTTACATGAATTTTCTAGCCCATTTGTATTATTACTATTCTTTGGTATTATTGGTATTATAATTATTTCCCCAACTATTAAAGTTGGGCTGTTTACTTTGAGGTCACCCTTTCTCTCATTCCTCACGCCTCCTGTTCTTCCTCTCCCTTCTTTCTTCTCCCAGGATTTCTTCCTTTTGCTATATCCCTCCCTCCTTCTTTTGCACTCCCTAAATTGTCCCTTCTCTGCTAAGTTGACTTTAGCTTTTTACTATGTTCCAAGTTCTCTATGGGATTTTTTCCTTCTTTTAATTTTGATTTAGCTCCTACATATGAGTGAGAACATGTGGTATTTCTCTTTTTGGGCTTCATTTAGCATAATTTCATTCACTTAAGTAATTCATTCACTTAAAATGATTTTCTCCAATTCCATCCATTTTGCTGCAAATGGCATTAAGTCATTTCTTTTTATTGCTGAGTAGTATTCCATTGTGTATATGTACCATAGTTTTTTCATCCATTCTTCTGTTGCTGGGCACTTTGGTTGATTCCATATCCTTCCTATTGTGAAAAGTGCTGCATTGAACATGGAGATGCAGGTGTCTCTGTGGTATGATGACTCATCTTCCTTTGGGTATATTCCCAATAATGTTATAGCTGGGTCATACGGTAGATCTATTTTTAGTTTTTTTAAGATACTTCCATATTGATTTCTAAAGTGGTTTGACTAATTTACAGCTGCACCAGCAATATAAGAAGGTTCCTTTTTCTCCACAACCTCGCCAACATTTGTTGTTATTTGTTTTATTGATCTTGGCCATTCTTACTGGTGTAAGGTGGAATCTCAGAGTTGTTTTGATTTGTATTTCCCTAAGGGCTAGGGATATTGAGCACGTTTTCATGTGTTTCATGGCTTTATAGGCCTCTTCATTTGAGAAGTCCCTGTTCAGTTCCTTTGCATATTTGTGTATTGGGTTTTTTGTTTTCTTGGGTATTTTTTTCTTGAATTTTTTATAAATTCTGGTAATTAGACCTCTGTCCAATGTATAGGATGTGAAGATTTCTTCCCATTCAGCAGGGGATTTCCTTGACTCTGTTAATTGTTTTGTTTGCTATACAGAAGCTTTTTAATTTCATGTAATCCCATTTATCTATTTTTGTTGCAATTTCTTGAGCAATTGGAGTCCTATTAAGGAAATACTTTCCTATGCCTATATGTTGGAATTTATTGCCTATCCTATCTTCTATTAATTTTAAAGTTTCTGGTTTTATGTTGAGGTTTTTTAACCATTTTGAGTTAACTCTCATGTATATTGAGAGATGTAGGAGGGTTTTCATTTTTCTGCAAAAAGATATCCATGTTTCCCAGCACCATTTATTGAAAAGGCTATCCTTTTTCCAATTTACTTGCTTTGCTCCTTTGTCAAAAATCAGGTGGCTATAGCTGTGTTGAGATGTTTCTGGATCTTCTATTCTGTTCTACTGGTTTTCAGGCCTATTTTTGTGCCAGTACCAAGCTGGTTTTGCTACCACTGCCCTGTAGTATAGATTAAAGTCAAGGATTGTGATTCCACATGCAGCTTAAGAGTGTTTTGGCTATATGTGGTCTTTTGTGATTCCATATGAATTTTTGGATCATTTTTTTCTATTTCTGTAAAGTCTGTCATTGGAATTTTAATGGGGATTGCATTAAATCTATAAATTGATTTTGGTAGGATAGCCATTTTTACTTTATTGATTCTCCCAATCCAGGAGCAGGGAAGGTCCTTCCACTTTTTAGTATCCTCTGTGATTTCTTTCTTTAATGTTCTGAAATTTTCCTTGTAGAGGTCTGTAGGGTCTTTGGTTAGATTGATTCCAAGGTACTTAATTTTCTGGTGGGCTATCGTGAAAGGTATTGTATCTGTAATTTCTGTCTCTTCCTACTTACAATTGGTGTAAAGGAAAGCTATTGAGTTTTGTGTGTTAATTTTATATCTTGCCACATTGCTGAAGGAGTTGATTAGATCTAAAAGTTTTCTGGGTGACATTTTGGAGTCTTTTAGGTAAAATATCATGTCATCTGCAAATAATGATAGTTTGACCTCTTCATTGACAATCTGTATCCTTTTGATTTCTTTCTCTAGTCTGATTACCTTGGCAAGGACTTCAATTACTATGTTAAATAGCATAGGAGAGAATGGGCATTCTTGTCTTGTTCCAGACCTTAGAGGAAATGCTTTCAGTTTTTCTCCATTTAATATAGTGTTAGCTGTAGGTCTGTCATGGATGGCTATTATCATAACAGTTATTTGCCTGTTATGCCTATCTTCTCCAGGGCTTTTATCAGGAAAATGTGTTACACTTTGTTGAAGGCCTTTTCATCATCAATTGAGATGACCATGTGATTTTTGTTTGAAAGCCTCTTGATATATTGAATTATATTAATTGATTTCCATATGTTGAACCAGCTTTGCATCTGTGGAATAAATCCCACTTGGTCATGGTGAACAATCTTTTTAATATGTTGCTGGCTTCAGTTTGCCAGGATTTTGTTAAGGATTTTTGCATCTAAGTTTGTAAGGGAAATGGGTCTATAATTCTCTATCTTAGATGACTCTTTTCATGGTTTACATATCAGGGTGATGGTAGCTTCATAGAATGAGTTTGGGAGTCTTCCCTCCTTTTCTGCTATTTGGAATAATTTGAGGAAGACAGGTAATATGTCTTTTTTGAAAGTTTGGTAAAATTCTGCTGTGAATCCATCAGGACATGGGCTCTTCTTTGTTTGGAGACTTTTAATTACATTTTCTATTTCAGGATGGGACTGGGATTTAGCTCAGTTGGTAGAGCGCTGTGCTGCAGTCTCTGAGGTCCTGAGTTCAATTCCCAGCACCGCAAAAATGGGAGAAGGACCTGGCAATCCACTCCCAAGGCAATCCCGAAACAGTCTGCCATTGAAAACCCTATGAGGGTCGCTATGAGTCAGATACTGACTCGATGGCACACAACAACAACAACATTTCAGCATATGTAATGCACTTGTTTAGGTCACTTATGTCTTCTGGGGTTAGTTTTGGTAAGTCATATGTGTTAATAAATGTATCCATTTCTTCTGTATTTTCCTATTTGGGGGAATAAAATCTCTCAAAGTAATCCCTGATGATTTTCTGTATTTCATTGTAGTCAGTGAGAAATTTCTAATCTTTCTAATTTTCATTTCTAATCTTTACTATATTAGCTTTTTCCTTTTTCTTTTTGATGAGATTGGCCAGAGAAGAACTGGCTCTTAGTCTTATTAATTTTTTGAATTATCTTTTTAAATTCTAATTGAGATACTTCTGTCTTTTTCTTGGTAATTTCTTTCTGGATGCTGTTTTTAGGATTGATTTGTTGTTAATTTTCTAGCAGGTGAAGGTGTGTCATTAGTTCATTCATTTGGCTCTTCTCTACCTCATTAATGAAGGCACTTAATGCTATAAACTTCCCTCTTAAAATTGCCTTTCTGTTTTCCCATATGTTTTGGTAGTATGTGTTTTCATCATCATTTGACTTCAGGAATTCTTTAAATTCCATTTTGATTTCTTCAACAACCCATTGTTCATTCAGCACTGTATTATTTAGTCTCCATGAGTTTGTAAAATTTCTGGAATTATTCTTGCTTTTGAGTTCTAATTTTATTCTGTTGTGTTCTGGTAAGGAACAGGGGATAATTTCTACCTTTTTGTATTTATTGAGGGAATTCTTATGGACTAGCATATGATCTATTTTGGAAAATGTTCCATGTTGAACTGAGAAGAATGTGTATTTCTCATCATGTGGATGGAACATTCTGTGTATATCTATGAGATTCAAAGATTAGATTTGTCATTTCTCTGTTGATTATCTGCTTTGATCTTCTGTCTCTTGGCAATAGTAGGGTATTCAACTCTCCCATAATTATTGTGTCTTGTCCAGTAAAGTTCTTTATGTTCCATAAAGTTCATCTTATAAAGCTAGGTGCCCCAGTATTTGGAGCGTATATATTTAGAAGCGTTATTTGTTCCTGGTTGATTGTTCCTTTTAGTAATATGTGGTGCCCTTCTTTATCTCTTCTGATTAGTTTTTGACTGAAAGTTCATCTGTCTGATTATTAGAATTATCAGAATTACAAGTGCAACACCTGCTTTTTTTGTTTGTTTGTTTCACCCCTGCTTGGTATATTGTTTTCCAACCCTTAATTTTCAGTCTATTGCAGTCTTTGTGAGTTACATGGGTTTCTTGAATACTACATATTGAGGGTTTATGTTTTTCATCCAATTAGCCAGTCTCTGTCTCTTAATTGGTGAATTAAGGCCAATTACATTAATAGTGATTATTGAGAAGTAACTATTGTTATGCATCCAATAATTACATATTACCAGTTTTTGAATCATGGTTGCTTTGTTCCTTTTTGGTTTCCACTCATCTCAGCTAATAAATTCTTTTATTTTCTATATAGGGTTGTCTTATCTCACCTGGATGTGGTAATTGATTTACAATCCTCTGTAGAGCTGGCTTGGTGGTTGCAAATCATTTGAATGTGTCAGTATCATGGAATGTCTTATATTCCCTATCTATTTTCAAAGATAACTTTGCGGGACATTGTATTCTTGGTTGGACATTGTTCTTTTTTAGGATATGAATTATCTGTGTCCAAGCCTTTCTAGCTTTCAATGTTGATATGAAGAAGTCTACAGTATGGGTCTTCCCTTTAAAAGTTATCTGGGATATTTCCCTTGCTGCTTTCAAAATTGCTTCTCTGGTTTCTAATGAAAGCATTCATGTTATATGTCTTGGGGATGACCTATTTTGGTCTACTCTGGGAGGGGTCCTGAATGTTTCAGTTGTGTATGTATCCAGATCCTGGATTATCTCTGAAAAATTTCCCTTGAGGATATCATAAACTAGATTTCCTAATCCTCTGGTGGACATTTCCTCTCCTTCAGGGACATTCTGAATTCTTAAGTTTCATTTTTTTATTATGTCTGAGGCTTCTTAGAAATCTTTTTTAAATTCCTTCATCATTATTTCCATTTCTGACAGTACATATTTAATTTCTTGGATTGAGTCCTCAGAGTCCAAAATTTGTAGCTCAGCTTCATCCAGTCTCAATGAAAAGGATTCTTCTGCTTAAGTTTAATTCATTCAGCCTGGTTTGCATGTCAAAGATTCCTGCTTGATATTTCCTAATCATTTCTAGCTGTGAGGATAGTTTGGACTCCAGATGATATACCTTCTTTTCAAGGACTTTGAAGGTGCTGGTGTTGTTAGTTTTGATTTTTCTTAGCATATTAATAACCAAAACTCTGAATTCCAATTCAGAGATCTCCAGGCATTGGGATTCCTTGGAGGTATTTGTTGGGAGATTTTGTTCAGTGGAATCTTCACATCCAGCTTGCCCCTTGGTGTTTCCTGTAGGCTTATGATTCTGTTTGCCCATTATTTGGTCCAGAAATTAGGTTTCATCTCCCCCAACTCTGCAGAACTTCTCCCTCTGTTGTTCCTTTGAGTTTGTGTCATGATGAATCTCTGGCATTTTATTTTCACTCCTCAACCCCGTGTTTTGCAGCTTCAGAACCTTAGACAAGGATCTGTTGCAGGCTCTGTATCCAGTTCTGTCCTGTTGATATTCCCTCTGATCCCTGAGATCCCCATCTCTGATTGGTCTACTGGGTACAGCATGATTCCTTGAATGTCTAGTTTGTGGGGCTCTTACTCTGGTTCACCAGCCCTACTCGACTCAAAATGGGCTTAGTTTTTAATCAGTTATCCTAGGTTCAGTGGGCCATGAGCTCATGACACTCTTATCTGTGTCCTGGACTCTCCATTCCTCAATTTCCCAGTCTCCAATTCACTATTCCAATGGGGATGAGGGATAGGGAGGCAGCAGATTCTGTTTCTCTACAATTCTTCACTGTGAAGAGTGCTGTCCATGTCCCATTGGCAGGATGTTGGTGTGATGCCAAGGTTGTACTCTGTGTAGGATTTGAGCACCTGTAGATGTGCATGTGGATTCTTCTCTGAGTTGGATTCTTTCTGTGTTCTGTGATCTGGGAAATGGCAACTCAGCTGCTACTTTTTGTATAGATCTTCTGGGCTTTCATTTGTAATCTCGTTGCCGCCCTGGTTCTCTCTACTCTCTCTAATCTAATTTATTACTCTGTCTGTCTGGTCAATGTGTGTTCTAAACCATTGTTTAAGGTTTCCTTTTACTCTGGGTTAGAAGTCATGTGCTATCTGTCCGCCATCTTTCCGCCCACTCCTCTTGGTCTGTATTTCTTAATTAGTGTCCTTGGTGTGTTCAACCTGGCCATTTGAGATTAGCCTTCTGAAACCAATTGTATCAAAGATGCTGTTGACTACAGATATTTTGTCAAGAACTTTGAATGCCAGAAAATATCTTGTGATACAGCCAATAGAAGAACATGGAAGTCACTCCAAACATAAAATGTTCTAAAATAAAGTAATTGATAATTAAAAGGAATTTTAATAATATTCCTATCAAGTATTTGTCTGTATTTATATATTCCTTCATTCAACAAATAGTATTTGCTCTGTTCAAGGCAAGTCCCTGATCATGAAGAATTTATACTCTAATAAGAGCAGTAAGTTGATATATACAAATGATACCTAGGTGTATTCAATTTATTTGTCTGGGCTTACACTTGTTTTTAACACCCAATGAACAAACAGTCTGATTCTATATCCTGCTTGACCACATGAAGAACTGTTATTTGGCAGGTGCTCCTTCCAATTTGAAGTTCCTCTGGGACAACTTAAGAAAAGCTTCTATATTTCCCAATTCCATCCTAAGTGGTTGTAGTCACAACCCACAAAATGCTCTGTTCTTCACGGGCCACTACAGTGGTCTTTTTAGATGAGCAAGAATCTCCAGTATAGTGTTGAATATAAATTTTAAAAGTAGATACTCTTGCCTTATTACCTATTTTGGGGAAAAAATAGTCAGTCTTTCACCATTAGATATGATGTTGCTGTTGTTAGGTGCCATCAAGGCAGGTCCAACTCATAGCAACCCTACATACAACAAAATGAAACACTACTTGACACTGTGCCACTACACTGTCAGTGTTTCTCTGCTATTCATAGGGTTTTCAATGGATAGTTGCTTCAGGACAGTTTTGGGAGTGAGCTGTCAGGTCCTTCTGTTTTTGCAGTGCAGAGGGTCAAACCCAGTGCCTCAGAGCATGCAGGACAAGCATTCTACCAACTCAGCTAAACCCCATCCCCAGTAGCTATAGGTTTTTCATAGATGCTCTTTATTAGGGTGGAAAGACCCCTTATTTATTTTGCTGAGAGTTTTTTTTTTTTTAATCAGGAATTGATCTTTAATTTTGTTGAATGTTTCTTCTCTGTTCTAATAATCATGCTTTTTTCCTCTTTAGTCTGTCAATATAGGGAATTACATTGAATGTTTTTTTCAAATTAAACCAACTTTGCATTCCTGAAATAAATCCCACTGCTCATGATATATTACCTTCTTTAATACATTGCTGGATTTATAGAATTTCACTTACTATTTTTGCATGTTTTCTCATTAGAGATATTGTTTGGTAGTTTTCTGGTGATGTCTTTATCTGACATCAGACCCAGTGCTTAATGCTGGTATCAGAATGAGTTGGGAATTATTTCCTCTTCACTTTTTTGAAAGAGATTTTGTACAATAGATTTATTTTTTCCTTACTTGTGTGGAAGAATTCACCAGTGATGCTATGTAGCATCATTGCAGTTTTCTTTGTTGGCATATTTCAACTACAAATTCTATCTCTTTATATGGGGTACTCAAGTTACTTATTACTTCTTACATGAACTGTGATAGTTTGTATTCATCAGAGAAAATCTTGACTCATCTAAGTTGTCAAATTCATTGGCAGTGAATATTTCTTATTGTTTAATAACTCTAGGATCTATGGTCATGTCAACATTTTCTTTCTTTTTGGGGGATTTTATAGAATATATTTTATTTTTATTATTAAATTTTAATTAGTGTGCAATATAATGTGTTACATAATGCCATTTTCATAAAATTGTATTGTATGTTTTGCTGTCATTCATCCCCTCTTTTTATGTTGCCATTTTCATTCCTGGTATTGATAATTTGTATCATACTTATTTTTCTTTTTTTATTAGAAATTTTTAATGTACATCATAATGTGATTCATTTTGACATGCTTTTCATTTTGACAATTTTCATATATGCAATTTGATAAGCATTATTCATATAGGTTACCCCTTACCCTCCTCTATGTTTCCTCCCTCCCCCCCTTCCCATCTAAGTTTCCCATCCAAGTCTTCTCTATCTTTTACTATATAGTATTTTTCTATATGTCCTTGGGTTCCATTTCTGTTTAAGATAGAAACTTTTCCTGTAGTGGTCTTT
>VMDO01016739.1:5000-37617 GCA_007922755.1 Pedetes capensis | reverse complement strand
GAGAAGGAAAGAAAGGATCAGCACTGAGTCCCTTCTGTCTTTTACAAGTTTGAACCCTCTTCCTGGGTGCTTGTGTGCAGAAAGAGTTATTGGACTATGGACAAATATTTGACCAATCAAGCCAGGGGGAAATGTTACATATGGGTTGCAATAAACAGCAGAGGAAAAGGTGCTTTTGGAAAGCCCAAAAACACATCCGTTTTAAGCACTTTATTGTGGAAAGAGCAAATTCGGATACAGAAGTTCTTTGAAAATTTCATTATGTTTCTAAAAGCAGTCTTTCTAAGTTAAAGCCACAGAAACCATTGTCGGTAGAAGGTAGAATGTGAGGTCCCTAAGGACTTCTGTGGAGGGTATCTGGGGCTTAGTACGCACTTGGGAAAAATGCTTTCGCCTAGCGGGCTTGGGAGCTCGGCTCTAAAAGGAAAGTTCTTCAGGGCAGTGATTGTTAATGCTGGCGGAATTCTCTGGTATGTAGATGCCAAACTATCACCTTTTACTGTCTGTAGACTCTGTCTGCTTCACTGATTTGTTGTTGTTGTTAGGTGCTGTCAAGTCAGGTCCGACTGATAGTGACCCAATGTACAACAGAATGAAACACTTCCAGACATTGTGCCATGCCCGGCACCATGTCAGTGCTCCTCTGCCATTTATAGGGTTTTCCATGGTTGATTGCTTCGAGAGTGGGCTGCCAGGTCCTTCTCCTGGTTTTGCAGTGCTGGGGATTGGACCCAGGGCCTCAGAGTGCAACTGCTCTCCCAACTGAGCTAAATCCTAGTCCTAAACCAAAGATTTTACACTATAAAGATCCATTTTATTTTTTTGAAAGGAAAAAGAATAGATACAAGGTCTTCCGGGCACCTCGACATGAGTGATGCTTAAAATATAAAATAAGCTAGCCAGATTATAAACTAAACTAAACATATGCAAACGCTCGTCGGTGTTGGAGTACAAACTCTATTCCTCCATTTTTCAAATTTCTAGAGTGCCGTTGCAATTCTTGGAAGCTGGACTGAGATGAAATAATGAGTAATATTCCATATTGCAACCTGCCAGTTCCAATTTTCTGAACCATCAGGAGCATACAGTCCCTCTCTTCAGTATTATTTATGAATCATAACTTTTGCATCAATATTGCAATTATACATGGCCGGCATTTAATGTATTAAGCCATGAAAGCTCTTTGGAGCTGACTTGGTTTTTCCTCTGGAACAAAGAGCTGAGGAGAGAGGGCTGTAATGAGATCCAGACACATTTCACAGAATTTGTTTTGTGGTGTTTTTGCATAATGAGCTCTCTGCCCAGGGGAATATGATTTCCCCCAGTAAAACACAGAACACAGCCAGCTTCCAACCAAAGTGTTCTACTCCCTCAGGTCTATTCCTTGGTAGGAACTCTGTAAAGATGCTACGGAAAAATCCAAAGTAAATCCATTCAATCATTCGTGGGTGCATTCATTCATTTAGTATATACCCACTACGCAGACTTTGCCAGTTATTGAGGTTAGGAAGTCTGTGTATACATGGACATGAACATTTGATTGTGGAAAGCGATGGATGGATGGATGGATGGATGGATGGATGGGTTGAAGGGTGGGTGGATGTATGGGTGAATGGATGAGAGGTTGGCTGAATCAGATGGGTAGATGGTTGGATGGTTGGATGGGTGGATGGATGGAGTGGTGGATGGGTGGATGGATGGAGTGGTGGATGGGTGGATGGATGGAGTGGTGGATGGGTGGATGGATGGAGTGGTGGATGGGTGGATGGATGGAGTGGTGGATGGGTAGATGGATGGACGGGTGAATGGATTGATCAGATAGATGGAAAGATGGATAGATGGATGGGAGAATAGATGGATGGCTAGATGGATGGGTGGTTGGGTGGATGGACTGGTGAATGGATTGATCAGATAGATGGATAGATAGATGGATGGTTGGGTGGATGGATGGATAGGTGGATGGATGAATATATGGATGGATGGTTGAGTGAATGGATGGATGGGTAGATGGTAGAGGGAGGGATGGGTGGATGGATAGATGGATGGATTTGTGAGTGGGATGATCAGATAGATGGATAGATGGATGGATGGGTAGACAGATAAATGGGCTTTTCAGATAGATGGATGGATGGATAGGAGGATAGATAGAGGGGTAGAGGGATGGATGTTTGGGTGGGTGAGTGGATGAATAGATGGATGGATAGATGGATGGGTGGTTGGGTGGCTGGGTGAATGGATTGATCAGATAGATGGAAAGATGGATAGATGGATGGGAGAATAGATGGACGGCTAGATGGATGGGTGGTTGGGTGGGTGGGTGAGTGGATGAATGGATGGATAATGAGATGGATGGATGGATGGATGGGTAGGTGGGTGGGTGAGTGGATGAGTGGATTGACGGACGGATGGATGGATGGACATATCGATGGGTGATGCATGCAGAGTGGACATATAAATGGGTGAACGTACGATGGATGAATAAATGAGTGGTTGAGTGAGTGGATCTACGGATGGACGCAGAGATGGACGGAGGTACGCACGGCCAAATGGGGAGGCGTGTGGGTGAACAGAGCTGCATCAACGGTTGAACCAATGGAAGGTTCTCTGCTCCCTGGCTTAAGGCCACCTCCTGTCCATTCTTCAGTGTTTTCCGGTCCCAGGGAATGTGTAATGGATGTGCGATGGTTGTGAGCTGGGATGCTGGTCTCCACAGCCCCGCTGTGGTTTGAAATCTAAAGAGTTTCCCAAAGGTCAAGCGTTTGTTGGGTCCCTGCCTGGTGGCTCTGGAGCAGGAGGCTGTGCAGCTTTTGGAGATGGGACCTAGCTGGTGGGCATAGGTCACTGGAGGTGGTCCTTTGGCGGTTTTACTGGGCCCCCAATTCCAGTGATCTCTCTCTGCTTCTCTCGGTCGTGATGTGAAGAAGTCCTCCATCACACACCTTGTTGGCAGCTGCTCTGCCATGCCTGTCCACCATTATGGACTGACATCTTCTAAACCATGATCCAGAGTAAATCTTTCCTCCCTTAAGTTTTGCCACGGCAATGCACAAGCTGACTGATGCACCCATGCACTAGCTGTGCCATCTTAGGCATGTAGCCTAACCTCTCTGTTCCTTAGCTGCCATATCTTAAAGCAGAGGTAACCACAGTGCCCACTTTATAGGATTGTTGTAAGGATTATGTAGGAAAATCTGGGTCTAGAGTCAAAGAAATTTCAGAGAATGGACATGATTTGTGCCTCTTCAAATGCACTTGATGGCCTTCCATTTCAGCACCTCAGAGGAGAGGTCAAAGTCTGTCAACTTGTGTATAGTTTCAAAGTGAGTGACCTCATTTTTAAATTTGCATCTCTTCCTATGAGGAAAGAAAGAAAGAAAGAAAAAAAACCCAGAGCCCACAGTCACCTAGAGTGAGACATGGGAAAATCTCAGTGATGCCACCCCAAATGGGGAAGGTGAGTAAATCTATTTAAAACATATGAAGAACAGTGTTACCCCTGAATGCTGCACCCCCAAATATGTTAGAGTGAATTTATCTCCATTAACACTGTTTGGCCTTCAGGAGGACTGGTGGCCAATGACGGGTAAGATCTCTCATTATAAGTGGAGGGACAACCTAAGACAGGCACAGTCGTGGAGAAGCCATCAGGAGAGGCAGGGCTGACTGGAAAGGCTGAGATGCCCGCCTTGACAGAGAGAGAGACATAATTGCCCACCTGGTCACTGTGTCCTTTACTTGACATTGCAAAGGTTTACTGGTGCATGCGGTATAATGCGTTTTGAGAAGACTAGCTGATGTCATGTTTCCTGGAAGGCTACTTATCGATTATCTCTTGTGATTTGGAGGGAATGTCTGGAGAGTTTGACCTGCCCTGATCACACCTTCGATTGTTATAATTATATGGTGCATAGTAAGAAAAAGGGATTAGAGAAACAGTGACCAGGTTAGAAGTCCATGCATTCCTTCTCTGTGGGCTGTGATTGTTATTAAGAAATAAAGTTAAGATATAAGGAGGCTAAGGGAGAGCCTTAGTAGCTCTTGACAGTAGCTCACGAACATTCTTGGCTGTCTGTCTCTTCATTTCTCTCCGAGCATTGAGACAACAACCAGCACGCTGCCCCCGCTCCCCGTGGTGACCAGGACAAGCCACAGTGCAAGAGAGAAGGTAAGTGGGGATTCCGGGGGCAGGTGCAACAGCAATTTGAATCCCGCCTATGTCTAGCTTGTGATAGCCTGGGATAAATCACTGAGAGATTTTGCCAGCTCCGAAATCTATGAAAGAGCAACAACAACCCTCCCTCCTGGGGTTCCTAAGGATTAAGCGCAGTTACGGCCGCCCGGGCACTCTGATCATGTGATCTGTCTTTATTTAGTGTTGCCTTACAACACAGCCTGCGGTGAGCGAAAATGTCTGGGCTGGATGAAAGCCTCGCTGTTTTTCTTTTAGAATCAAACCCACAAAGCGAATTTCTCTCCTTTTTTCCTTGCCCAAGTAAGCGGGGATCGTGTTACAGGCATGGCGGGCCATCAAGTGCATGTTGCTCTTCTGTTTTCCCACAGTGCTCTACAGCTTTTTTAAGCATTTGATCTTAAATGTTTTTCTCAAAACCACCAATATAGGAACCGATCGGTTGTTAGCAGTAGTCAGCTTAAGGATGTACTTGAGCTTTGGTTGTTTCTGAAACCGTCAGCAAGAGTACTGAGTCTGCTGTGCTGTTGTTGTTAGGTGCCAGCCCCTGTCCGACTCATAGCAACCTGATGTGCAACAGGAGAAACACTATTGTCATGGTTCTCTGCTATTCATAGGGTTTTCAGTGGCTGATTGTTTTTGGGAAGTGGGTTCTTGAGTCCTTCTCCCAAGCCCAGAGCAGCTGGTGTTCCCAGGCAGTCTCCCATTCAAGGACTAACCAGACCCTGCTTAGCTTCCGAGATCTGACAGGATCAAATGTCACTATGCCATGGCTGCAGGAAGTCTGCTATAGGTTAGGGGATGGAGCCCCCCAAAATCAGAATGTGTCCCTTCTGGGGTGTTTGTGACTAGGCTGGGTTTCAGCAAATGCCCCTTTATAACCAGTTCATACCTCGGCTGGTGTATGTATGAACCTGTGCATTTTCCACTCCTACCAGAGTTTTTGTGTAATTTCCAAACACAAATCTCTGCATCTTATCTCAACAGCTGCTGCTCAAACAACATCCACAACTGATGGTTGTTATTAGGTGCCCATAAAGTGAATATGACCCATGGTGACCCTCATAGGGTTTTCAATGGATAGTTGTTTCAGGATTGCTTCGGGAGTGGACCACCACATTCTTCTCCTGGACATCTGATTAGTCATTTCAATTAAAAAGCAAACATACCTTTGCCACTCAGGTGTTTAGGCAAAGTCCAAGGTCTCTGCTTTATTAAAAAAAAAAACAGTGTTTTAAAGAGGATCATAAATTCTTATCTTGTTAGCTAGCATTCAAGGTTCAACTTGCAGCCGGTGACTTCATTAGATAATCCTGTCCCCTTCATTCAGCAAGATTCACACTTACAATCACACATCTATTTTTTCTAACTTTGTTCCTGGGAGCACTTGAATAATTCAGAATAACAGCAGTGGTAACGGGAGCGTGTGTCAAGCCCTGGCTTACGTTATGCCGTGACTGTTAATCATGATCTGCGTGCGTTCCAGTTTTCACAATAGCCTCAAATGGTAGACGCCAGGATTGTTATTGTCGTTTGGCAGCAGGTAAATCGCTTGACCAGGATATCCTAGTGATTAGATGCCCACTCCTGGCTTTAACGTGAGACTTTAGACTGGATGGTTAATCCTAACGGTCAGCGTGATTGGATTGAGCAGCCCTTGGGAGATTAGTAAAGCACACTTCGAGAGGGGTGTCCCTGAGGGTCTTTCCAAAGAGTGTTAACTAAAAGGGAAATTCCTGTCCTGGCTGTGGGCCGGATCATCCCATAGGCTGGGGCCGGGGTAGAGTAGAATCTCGCTCTCTCAGGCATTGCCTCTATCTCTGTTTCCCGGCTGCCGTGATGTGAGCTGGTCTGCTCTGCCAGGCCCGCCCTGCCGTGGTGGCTTGAACCTCTCAAACAGTGACCCAAATAAATCCTTCCTCCTGTTAAATTGGTTTTCTCAGGTATTTGTACAGAGATATAAAACCTTCCCTATAGTGCAAAGATGGGCTGGGATTTCGCTCAGTTGGTAGAGCGCTGCACTGCAGTCTCTGAGGTCCTGAGTTCAATTCCCAGCACCGCAAAAATGGGAGAAGGGCCTGGCAATCCACTCCCAAGGCAATCCCGAAAAAGTCAGCCATTGAAAACCCTATGAAGGTCGCTGTGAGTTGGATACCGACTCGACGGCACCCAACAACAACAACATAGTGCAAACATGCACACCATCCCTGCTGGAGGGCCACTGACTCTTCTCATGGAAGGGGGCTTCCAATATCTGCCATACCTGTGGCCACATAGTGGAGGGAATCTGGGCTGCACTGTAGTTAGAAATGGGGACAGTAGCAAGTGTGAGTTTCCGGGGGTCTCAGGATGTTGCACCCCCAACCTATAGAGAGAGGGAATCAGCTGGTCTAAGAGGGTCTTCTCCACCAACACTTAGGCACTATACTACCACCAAGACAAGTCCTTCTTGAACATGTCCCCCGTTCCCTTGGATAATTCCAATCACAAGCCAGTCCTCACAACAGCTCTGTGGAGCCCTTCCCGAGAATAAAGTAATTATGTGCACAGCACCTTCAAACACTGAGTCATCTTGTCGACCTTGTACACACAAACACTCACCCTCCGCCACGCTTTTCCTGTGGGTTTCTTCTTTAATTGTAAAATAATTGTGTTCCAAGCACACTGTGGTTTGAGTGTGCTGCTGCTCAAACAACACCCACAAGCGATGGTTCTTATTAGGTGCCCGTAAGGTGCATCTGACTCATAGTGACCCTCATAGGGTTTTCAATGGCTGGTTGTTTCAGGATTGCCCATTCAAACTTACATTGGGATTTCGTTTCCAGTAAGATTATTGATGGGCTGGGATTTAGCTCAGTTGGTAGAGCACTGCACTGCAGTCTCTGAGGTCCCGAATTCAATTCCCAGCACCACAGAAATGGGAGGAGGACGTGGCAATCCACTCCCGAGGCAATCCTGAAACAGTCAGCCATTGAAAACTCTATGAGGGTCGCTGTGAGTCGGATACGAACTCGAGGGCACCTAACAACAACAACAACAAGATTATTGACAGGTGGTAGGATCTTGAAGAGGTAATTAGGTCCAGGTGGCTCCATCTTCACAAAGGGACTAATGTAGCTCTCACAGGACTGGATTAGTCATTGTGACAATGGATTGCTACAAGGTGGATCAGCTTAATTGCTCTCTCCTTCTCACACAGGCACCAGTGCCTCCCTTCTGCTCTCTGTCCCAAGGGCCACACTTCACCTGAGTACGTGCCAGAGCCACACTCTTGGATTTCCCAAACCTGAGTTCAATAACCTTCTTTCTAAATAAAGGACTCAGCCTCAAGTATTACATTAAGGCAACAGAAAAGAGACTGAGACATGGCTTAATAGCTAGGTTTTAATCCGGTGAAAATGGCTTTTGTGAAAGTCTGCCTGCAATGGTTTTGATCTGGAGCATACCCCAGAGCTCGGGCGTGGATGGCTGGTGGAGCAATTGGGAGGTGGTGGAAACTTTAGGAGGTGGAGGAAGCGAGGTCATTGGGGGTGTGTGGCCCATAAGGGAATATGGGGACCCAAGTTGCTTCCTCTTTTTGCTTCCTAGCTGCCACAAAGTGGGCAGCTTTGCTTCCGACATAAGGTCCGGACTCACCACATGCCCGAAAGCAATATGGCTGGATGATCATGGTCTGAAACCTCTAAAACTATCAGCCCAAATGAACCTTCCTTCCTTTTAAGTTGTCTGCCTCATGGTGTTTTGTCACAGTGAGGGGGAACTGACCAGCAGGACTGTCTGGAGGGTCAGGGCACACCCTATCCACCATGCTTACTCTACTCCACTACTGGATTATGGGGCGGGGTGTCGTCTGCACGAGAAGACAAAGAGAGGTTTCAAAAATATTTTATTTTCTGGAATAGCCATAATGTCTCAGCTTAGTCCTCGTGGCCTCTCTCCACGCGAGGAGGCCGAAGCTATAACAAGACAACACAGAAGAGCCAAACATCACACCTGCAGGAACGGAATGATGGTAGCCTTTAGGAAGAGTGTAGAAAATGCTCACCGGGGTGCATACGGACAGCAGGAGGGGTGGGCACCGCACGTCCAGGGTCACGCGCACCACCACACAGGGTCCACCTCGATTTTCATCTCTTTGCCTTTGGATGCTTTGACAGCACAGAGGAGAAACGGGTCCGGATCCTTCACCATGGCTGGGCCAGGCACTGCAGCTCTCTCACGGGATGCGCCCGGGGAACGTGCCTTATGCGTTACTCGGAGTTCGAATGCAACTAGTGCTAGGTTTTGCTTCTAGGATTTTCTGGGACTCTCTCGTTCCAGGTGGAAAGTCTCTAGCGGGTATTTTTATAGGGTGGTTCTTTCCTTCCGAGGCATGATCTCGCTCCTTCGTGACAGACTGGATTGAAATATTTGGAGCAACATGGCAGCAAGGATGATGCGGAGTCCCTCGCCCCTCTTCTCTTGAGCTGTTTGCTCTGCACGTGGGTAGAAGCCATAAAGCACTGGGTGTGGCTTGTGTCAGTTGCACGGCATGGACTGCATCTGAGAAGTAAGTGGGTCAGGCCCCAGTTGCACCTACCTCGGTGATGGTACCACCTGCAGCTGATTGTCCTCTGGACTTGTCTAGCCAGGGATAAGAGTAAACACTTCTGCTGGGCTGCCCTGAGGGTGTGTGAACCCCTGTGTGTTACAACTATGCACAAGGGGGAAAGGCTGATGAGAAATTCACAACAGAGAGAGGCAGGCGGGTGGGCAGGAATGGCTGAATGGGACCACAAGGGTGGATGGAGGTTACAGATGCCAGCATGGCCCCAAAGATGATACTGCCCATAGGTCCTGGTCTCCTGGTGATGGCTTGGCGACATGAGTGACGGGGGACATGGCCTTAATCCTCATTGAGAGCAACCCCCCTTCACCCCCACAGTGCAGCTGGGTTGGCATGCTGGTTGATAATCTCCAGAGGGGCCGAGTGAGGACCTCCAAGGACTTGACCCTCCACACTGGAGTCATGGCCAGCTGGTGTCCCACGAGGGGGATGTTCTGGCTTGGACCTGGCATGCAGGCTCACAGAAGAATCCACCTCCACTGGTTCTCCATCCCTTCAGAGACCCTAAGTAGAAACAAAAGTAGGAAAGACAACGTAAATGTAAGGGAAAAAAATTAATGGTGATCCAATGAAAGATACATCCCCCCGAAGCCGCCATCTTGTTTCCTATTATTGGTTTTCAAGTAATGGAAACTTGGACTCACTGGAGAAATTGCTATGCTAGAGTTATGCCTTGGATCTGGAATGTTGCCCAAAGGCTATGTCTTGAAGACCTGTGAAGTTGTTGGGGAGTGGTGTTTACTTAGGAGGTGGGGATTAGTGGGAGGAAGTTGGGTTATTGGAGTTGCACCATTGAGGGAGATACAGGGACCCTGCTCTTTCCTCTCTCTCTCTTTCCTTGCGGCGGCCATGATGTGCCCAGAAGCAATGGAACCCAGTCACTACAGGCTGTAACCTCTACATGAGCCAAAATACATCTATCCTTGAAAATGGATGAGCTTAGGTCTTTCGTCTCAGTGACACAGAGTTGGCTGACTCCTCTAGGACCATGGCTTGGAAGACACTGGATGTACCTGAACGTCTCACAGTCCCAGAAATCAAGGAAACCCTCAACCACAAAAAGACAACAGCCTTTGAGGCAGACAGAACCCAGCGTGAAGGAGTGCTCAGTGAACAAAGATGGAGCAATTTGAGCAGATAAGGACGATGATATTGTATCATTACCCAAAGTATAAAATAAATATCCACATAATAAAATGAGGAAGAAGAGACAAAGATTCTACCCAGCAGAATCCAGGGATTTTGTGTAGATTTTCCACCTTCCACAAGGTGGAATATAACACACTACTCAAAAGTGGGTTGCTATGCGTTGGATCCAATTTGATGGCACCTAACAACAACAACAACAACAACAACAACAACAACAACAACAACAGATTCTTGCAATTGATAAGAGCCCCCCAAAAGATCTAATAATGGTCAGACTCTGTAGCTCCAGGACCCAGCACTGTTTAGTTTATCTTTGCCAAGGAGTCTAATCCCTGAGTTCAGACCGGGGCTTCCAAGTCCACCCCAGCTGTTTCTCCACCTGGTGCACCATAAATCTTATCCTTCCACCTGGCGAGCCTCCATCATTTCCATGACAGGGTTGAATCAGGCAGAGAGCCAGCTGGGGTCGTTTGAGGGGCTGGTCTTGAATGTTGGATGTCACCACTGCAAAGCCCTCTGTAGCTTTCTCATAGACACAGAGATTCTGGAAGGTTCCAGGAAGACAGGAAAGCATGGCACGTGGGAGGAATGGAACCGTGCACATTGTGTTGTCCTCCCTCCCCCAGTGGCTCCAGCTGCAGAAGGGCACACCAGGGAAAACAGGAGGACAGATGATGAATCCGTGCTCTAGAAGCACTGATCATGCAGAGCACACAGAGTCCATTTCTACATGTGCAACGGTAACCCAGAGGGACCCTCTTCAGCCCCCAACTTTGCTTCTTCCCTCCTGGATCATTGAGGCGGATGCCGCACATGGGCAAACCATCTGGCTCGCCGACCCACTGTGGGCTGTAGCAGGGGATGTCAGAGGTTCAGGGCAATGAGGACCACAGTGTCCACATGCTGGGGTGAGGCGGGGATCAGGAGGTACCGTAGGCACGGCCCCTGGAAGCAGAGGCTGAGATCCGGATTCAGGGGTATTGCGCATCCAGATCAAGGGCGGGAAGGATTTGGCTTCGGGTCACTGTGCCAGGGCACAGAGCCCAGCAGAATTTCCTGCCCTGGGGTGCAGAAGGATGGGGGACCCTCTCCCCAGTCCTGCGTGGGTTGCTTCTCCGTGATGATGTCACACAGCCTCCTGTGGGTGACTGTTCCGGCTGCTACAGCACGCGCCAAAACGTGTCTTGGTTATCAGACACTTGCCTCGGCTCCAAGACGGAAAGTGCACTCTCGGAGAGTAGAAGCCACATTTGGCAAACGTCATGGTTCCTAGAGGCCAAGACGAAAAAAGAAAAAGTGCTCAAGGAATCTTTGCTGAGCGCTTTGGGCTGAATTGAGCTTCCTCTTGGTACACGGCCACATTGATATATGGACCCCAGCCCCTTACGATATGGCTGTGTGTGGAGACGGGGTCTTGAAGGGGTGACTGAGGTACAAGGGGGTCTAGGGTGGCCCAGATCCAACAGGACTGGGGTCCTTCCCAGAAGAGGAGAAGAGAACACAGACACGCATGGAGGACATCAGCAAGTGCAGGAGAGAGGACTCAGGAGAAGCCACCCCTGCCCAGCCTCCATCTTGGGCCTCCAGCCTGCACGAGTGGAGGACAATAAATGCCTGTTGTTTAAGCCGCCGAGCCACTGGTCCTTTGTTACTGGATCCTTCGCAAATCCATACCTCACACAACACGCTCGCCAAATAACACATACGCCACATTCTAGCAGGATTATCCATTATGGCAGCTGCTGGCCACATGTGGCAATGTAGGCTTAAATTACCCACAACTCCACAGCATCTCAAAGGCAGACCCTCACAGAACCAGTGCCCAGGAGACACTTGGGGTTAGCAGCTCCCATATTGGACTTTTCTTCCTGCTTACCCATCCCTTCTTGGTTGCATTCATTTCTCACAACTCTGGAAGAAGTAAACGCTTGCCTTGGCCAGTCCTCTGCAGGGGTCCCTCCCTGCTGGCCGTGCCCAGCTGGAGGCCCCACAGATGATGCAGGCCATCCCCAAAAGATGCCTGTCCTCCCCTTACCAGGAGTATTGAAGTGAGTTGCCCTGCCCAGAACCTATCCCGTTCACGCTTCTCTGGCATACAAAAGCCTGAGCTTGGCGCTCTCTCTATATATATTGCAATATATATATACTAGCAATACTAGGGGTTGAATCCAGGTCTCGCACTTGCACGCCTTGCAAATACTGGACCACAGAGCTGCACCTCCAGCCCATTTTTTTTTTTTTACTTTATGAGACAGGGTCTTGCTAAATTACACAGACTGCCTCCAGTCTCGATTTTGTGGTCCTCCTGCCTCCACCTTCTGAGTCACAGGATTACGGGGCGAGCGCCACTACACCCAGCTGGGTTCCCATATGTCATAGCTTGGCTCTGAAATGTCCCCTGGAGGCCACTGTGTGGAAGGCTTGGTTCCAGCGCAGTGGGGATCAGAGGCGGGGCCTTTGAGGGGTGATGGGATCATGAGGCTCAAACCTCATCCGAGGATTTGTCCATGGATGGGCTCAGGGCTGAAGGGGCCACAGGAGGTGGTGGGACCTCCCTCAGGGGGAGGAGGAAGATCATGGAGAGGACACAGAGACTCCAGCCTCCTCCTCCTTTTCCCTTCCCAGCCGCCTCTTCCTAGACGCCTTGAGGTGAGGAGCATTCTTCCACCACTCCCTCCCACCACGACGCTCTGCCTCTGCAAGGTCCGGAAACAGTAGACCCAAGTGACTGTGGCCTGGACCCCTCAGAAACTGAGCCAATGCAGACCTTCCTTCCTCTGAGCTGATGTCCTCTGAGATTTTGCTGCCGTGACTCGGAACCCCTCAGAAACTGAGCCAGTGCAAACCTTCCTTCCTCTGAGCTGATTTCCTCTGAGATTTTGCTGCCGTGACTCGGAACCCCTCAGAAACTGAGCCAGTGCAAACCTTCCTTCCTCTGAGCTGGCTTCCTCTGAGATTTTGCTGCCGTGACTTGGGACCCCTCAGAAACTGAGCCAATGCAGACCTTCCTTCCTCTGAGCTGATTTCCTCTGAGATTTTGCTGCTGTGACTTGGGACCCCTCAGAAACTGAGCCAATGCTGACCTTCCTTCCTCTGAGCTGATGTCCTCTGGGATTTTGCTGCCGTGACTCGGAACTCGCTGATGCACCATCCATGTGTAGACGCCATTAGGGTGCCCCCTACCCAGCCTGTGGTTCTTCAGATCTCCACCCCTCAGGCTCCCACAAAAGGTGGGGCTCAGTCAGTGATTTTCTTCTTTAAACAACAGCTCCAGGAACCCCAGGAAGGAGCCAAGACAGACCACTGGGCCTCCTAACTAAACTCCATTGTCTCAGATGCTGTTTAGTCGCTTAGACAACAAATTCCCTTGTCCCCTGCCCCTCATGCGAATTTATTATGATTTTCAATCTCCTAAAATTGTCAAAAGTCAAGGACCGAGTCTTCTAACATTACCACGCAGAATTCGCCGTGTAACCAAATCATCGTTTTTATATGACTGATTTCATAGGATTTCTGAAAATGCAATGTTACTAATCGTTATCACCACCCTGACTGAAGACAGAGAGCTTCTCAGGTCTTGGGGGGTCCAAATGAGCTGCCTGGAGTCTTACCTGGGCCAATGTCATTTGCAGAAAGTTTGCAAAAGCTTTTCTGGGAGCTTCTGGTGAGAAAGTGAGATTTGCGGGTTAGGTGATCTCGTCAGATGAATGATAGCTTTTTTTTTATGTTGGTAGGGTACAGAGTAATACAGCATTTACTTTTTATGTCTTGAAACTATTAATCACTTCTGGCTACACTTTCATCAACTTACAGAGTCTATGGAACATCTTGACTAAAACATAGTACAACTCGTATGCATTGATGGGTTATATTCCCCTATTTTTCCCATGGGCTCACGAGGTTGCATCATTTACGCTGAGATTATCCTCTCCCCCTTTATCTCTGTACATTATTTCCCCTTCCCTTCTGGCCTTCCACAATCTCTGCTTCCCTTTGGTAATCCCCTCCTTCCTCCTTTCTACTCTGCTTATATTCCCCTTTCTTAGTTATGTTTAATTGTGCATTTTTATATATCTTGCTTATGTATAGCTTTTTTTCCTTTAAGTAGGAATGGGAACCTAAAGTATTTAGCTTTTTGAGCCTGGGTCCCTTCACTTAAGATGATATTCCCCAATTCCATCCATTTTGCTGCAAATGACACTATTGTTGTTAGGTGCCGTCCAGTCAGTATCCAACTCATAGCGACCCTCTGTACAACAGATGAAACCCTATTATCAGTGCTTCTCTGCTGTTCATAGGGTTTTCAATGGCTGATTGTGTTTTGGGAGGGGGTTGCCAGGTCCTTCCCCCAAGCCTACAGCACCTGGTGTTCCCAGGTGGTCTCCTATCCAAGGACTAACCAGGATCGACCCCGCTTAGCTTCTGAGATCTGACAGGATCAGATGCCACAGTAGTACAGCTGCAGGCACAAATGACATTACTTCATTCTTTTTCACTTCTGAGTAATATTCCATTCTGTATATGTGCCACAATTTTTTTTTTATCCATTGTTCTGTTGATGAGCATCTTGGTTGACTCCATATCCTCGCAGTTGTGAATAATGGCCTGTGAGGACATGATGTCCTAATTCCTGGAAGGTATGAATGTGAGGAATTTCGAAGGCTGTCAGGAAGGAAAGAATTCTGCGATGTACTGGTGTTAAGGAACTTACGGGTAGGCACAATCTGGCATTGTCCAGGTGGGATCAATGTAATCAGAAAGACACTTCTCTGAGAGAGGCAGGAATCTGAGAGAAAGAGGAGGAGGAGATGCGGTAACAGAAATACCAAGCAATGTGACCACGGAAGCCTTTAGAATATAGAAGGGCTGAGAAATGACTGGGCTTGAGGGAGTCCCGAGGGAGCCAGCACTACAGACACCTTGACCTGACTTCCTGAAATCTCACCACAGGCTCTGACTTACTGAAGAGCAATGACAATATATTTCTGTAGTTTTGAGCCACTGAATTTGTGTGGATTTCTTATGGCAAACCAGGGAAATTAAGGTAGATAATTTAATGTCAGACCCACCAATGCTAGATCCTGGCCAGAGGTGGGACCCTCAGAAATGTCCCAATGCCAGGTGTCAAGGTGACCAATGGACCAACCTCACCTTGGTAGATGCCTCTTTTATCATCACTTATGTTACTCATTTTGTACCCTAGCTGTGGCGTCTTACCTTTTGATATTCACTGTGTCATCTCCACATTGGAGTGGCTTTGTGATTCAAGGCAAGGGCGTCCTACTACTGAGGAGCTTCCTGAGGTGTATACAGCAGGTGTCTACTCCCTGGCCACCCTGGCACATCCTCCAACCTCCAACCTCCAGGGCGAGATGCTATGAGAAAAGTGAATCTGGCCTCTATGTGGTTTGGCGCTGTGGCTCCATGGTGGCAAATGTGGCTTCCAGGCTCCCCCCTGGGAGTGGAGGAAGGATCTTCAGATGGCCGGATGTTAGACCTGTCCAGTTTCCTGAAGGAAGACACTGGCCGTGTCCCTGTCCTGGCAATTACCTTCTTCCCATTCCCCTTCCTTCCCCTCCTCCAACTACCTTCTATTACCTCAGCAGCTACCAAGTTCCCACCGCCCCGAAGTCCAGGGCAGGAGATCAAACCATCCTTGCCAATCCCCAGCCCTGCCATTTCCTCCATGGATGCTGAGGTCTTTCCTCTTTGTCTAAATCATCCCCGTGCATTTTTGCATAGTTACTTTTCTTGCTTATCAATAGCATACAAACTGGGTAAGCAAGTTTGAAATGGTTGCTATCCTTTGACTTATAAATAAGGTTTGTTTTTCTTTTCCTCTAAAGTGTCCAAATTCCTAAGCATGGGGATGGTGGGGAGGGTGGGCTCGGAGGAGGGTGCACTGCGTATTTCTGTGGTGGAAATTAATCAGTCCTCATCCACTCAAGGAAGGCCTTTTCCACAACAGGGGGCAGGCGCCTCACTCTTTGAGCCTGTGGGATTGCAAATCAAAATGGGGAATCAAGGGCACACTAAGTGTGATAAATGGAGTTCGTCACTGGGCAATACGAGTCATGACAAAACACGACAGGTCAGGTGATTTCGAGGCTGCTACTGGGCCCTCTCTTCTTCCCCTTATACCAAAACAGAGACACTGTTGGGTGTAAAACAGCTGGGTGAAGTCCTTTCCCCCATGAAAGCCTCGGACTGGGGAAATGCAGGCTGTGAGGCCGGTCGCCAGGGTCCGGCAGGAGGCAGTCTTTCCTTATAGCGCATCTGACTAAATAAAGCCCCAGGTGCCAAAGGAGAGACTCAAGGCAGAAGAATAACTATTTCCTAAATATAAGTGTAAAGTCTGCAGCTGTACCCCTGGGGCATCTGATCCCGTCAGATCTCGGAAGCTAAGCAGGATCAGGCCTGGTTAGTACTTGGATGGGAGACCGCCTGGGAACACCAGGTGCTGTAGGCTTGGGAGAAGGACCTGGCAACCCCCTCCCAAAAATCAATCTGCCATTGAAAACCCTATGAACAGCAGAGAAGCACTGACAATAGTGTTTCACTGTTGTACACAGGGTCGCTGTGAGTCAGACACTGACTTGAAGGCACCTAACAACAAACAACAAATATAAGTCCTTTGGTAAAAGTCCCCTCCTCTTGGATCTGCACCCTAGAAAGAGCTGACGGGGCTGGGGAGGGGAAAAGAAATAAAAAATAAAAGGAAAGAGGAGCGAGAAGCCATAGATAGGACAAACCTCCAGTTTCTGTTTCCTTTTCTTTTGTAACAATAGGATGCTGGTTTCTATGCAGCAGGCAGGATAAACGTTTTCCCACAGGCCTGAGTTAAACCACACACACACGCACACACACACACACACGGAGAGACACACACAAATTAAAAAGCTGTCACAACAGCAGCCAAAGCAGGAAAGGAGAGAAAGGAGGATTCAGTGATGTTTAGTTCTGCAGTCAGGCAAACACCGTGTCCCTGGGAATCACTGGGCTGTGCAGAGCTTCAGGAAACCCCAGATCAGATGGGGAATTGAGGTGAGGGGGGCCGCGTTCAGGAAAGGCCTCACCCAGACGTCACCAGCGAAGACAGGGCTCTAATGGGACAGGCAGCCTGGCTTTAGGGGAGCTGGGCGCCCAGCGAGCCCGGGGAGGAGGCCAGGACTCGGAGCTTCTCTAAAGGGGCCTCTGCGAGTGCCCGTGGGTCAGACCGTGGCTGGCGAGCTCCGTGCAGGGGACAGGGGCTGGGTTGTCCCAGGGGACAGAAGGTGGCGGCGGCAGCTGCGAGCCTGGCTCAGTGACTCACGCCCTGGCGGGAAACGCCGGGGGCTGCGTGGGTGCTGTGTGGGGCTGGGTGTAGCCGCCCTGCCTCCACATCCACGGAGGACTCCAGGCCTGGGAGCCACGCACCAGCGAGGCAGTTGTGGCCTCACGTCCCCCCAGGTCCACACCGCGAAAACGAGCTCAGACTCTGGGTCCAGGGGGCCTTGCTGACTCTTGTGCTTGCTTGGTGACTTGTTAAAGGTAGAGGGCAGGAGGTAGGTGGCATGGTTTTGTCCCTAGAAGGGACCTTCCTACCTTCCTTCCTGTCTTCCTCTTCCTTCCCTCTATTCCTTCCTCCCTTCTTTTTCTCCTTCCTTCCTTCCTCCCTCTGCAGTCTCTGAGGTCCCGAGTTCAATTCCCAGCACCACAAAAATGGGAGAAGGACCTGGCAATCCACTCCCAAGGCAATCCTGAAACAGTCAGCCATTGAAAACCCTATGAGGGTCGCTATGAGTCGGACTTGACTCGACGGTACCTAACAACAACAACAACAATTGGACAATATTGCCTACAGTGGTACCAGTGTAGCATCCGATCCCATCAGATCTCAGAAGCTAAGCAGGGTCAGGCCTGGTTAGTCCTTGCATGGGAGGCCACCTGGGAACACCAGGTGCTGCAGGCTTGGGAGAAAGACCTGGAAACCCACTCCCAAAAATCAATCTGCCATTGAAAACCCTATGAACAGCAGAGAAGCACTGACAATAGTGTTTCCCCTGTTGTACAGAGAGTCGCTGTGAGTGGGACACCGACTTGATGGCACCAAACAACAGCAATTGGACAATATTACCATATCACACAATACTCCATGGTTTTGTAAAAAAGAAAGGAAGAAAGACAGACAGACAGAAAGAAAGAAAACCAACCAACCAACAAACAAAACTCCTACATCTGAACAATCCTCCGTGGCAGGCGAGGGAAGTCCCTTACAAAAGCAATCACTGCCTCATTTGCGGGCGCCCGTGAGTCCCGTCCCCTCTCTGCCCGAGCCACCCACTCACTGCCAGTGCCCTGCTGGCTTCCAACCATTTTCACAACTCTTTCTGCGTGGCCTTCGATGGCCGGCCTCAGCCTCACCCTACACTCAGGCCACGTGGATCTGAGAGCCACGTTTACTAAATCGCCTTCTAGAGTTAGTGCTGGACCTGCCTGCAGAAGAGGTCTAGGCAGCTCCCGCCATCGCGGCCTCAGGCTGAGAGGCCCCGCGTGCCCGGCCATGTCACTGCCCCGACCAGACCCGGGAGACGCTGCCCAGGCTCCTCGGAAGACAATTTTTGAAAAGGAGACGCACAAAATTTGTCAGCAAAAGCGGGGCCTGGAGACCCACTGGGCAGAGGGCGCGGGCGCCCCTCGCCCGGGGACCCCCTGGATTCTGGCGTCCGGTGTGTGTGACTTAAGTTCACCCCGCGACCTCCTGCCTGCACCCTTTCAATGTCCACTTTCTACGCAGCCAGACCAAAGCTGCGTGCGGCAAATAACTCCGGGGCTCGGGAATCCTTGATAAATGGGGTTACTTGGGGAGGACAGAAGGCGGTGGGGGGTTCGAGGCGCTGGCCGGGTCTTCAGGTGAGCTTCCTGGCTCTTGCTCCCAAGGACGGCCCCCGCCTGGCTCCCTGGCTTCAGAAACAGGTGTACATGAGCCGGGCGCGGTGGCGCACGCCTGTCATCCCAGCGGCTCTGGAGGCGGAGGAGGGAGGGTCGCGAGTTCGAGACTAGAGGCAGCCTGCGTAACTTAGCGAGACCCTGTCTCAAAAAGTAAAAGAAAATGGGCTGGGGGTGCAGCTCAGTGGTCCAGCACTTGCAGAGCATGCAGGCGCGAGGCCCTGGGTTCAACCCCCAGTACCACAAAAACAACAACAACAAAAAGAAAGAATAATGAAAAACCAAACAGCCTTTTCTGCCTCAGCCTCTCCGCTGCCCCTTCCACGGCACTTCATGGACATAATCGAGCCTTACTCAGTGGGAACCTCGGGGCGTCACAGAACCCACGGGGGCCTGGGCTGGGCTGCCGCAGGCCCCTGGTTTCTCTGCTTCTTCCAGGGGCATCTGCGATGCATGTGGGTTTCGAGGTTGCCATCTGGAGCGAGGCTGGAGTCATAAGGGAACGATGTCACCTCCTGGCTAAAGAAAGGCCAGTGTGAGGCTCGAGGTGGGGGACCAGACCTGTCTCCTGGCTCCACGTCTAGGAACTGAAAACAGCTTCGATGGCAGCGGAGAGGTTTTCTGCCTTCTTCTCTCTCCCCTGCACCGGCCGTCTAGAATTTTAAAATGTTTACATTGGCCCAGGAGCCTGGTTTCGGGGTGCTATGGAGTTCAAAGTGGGGGCTCTTGCAGATGAATGGGCTGAGTAGGAAATCCGTGACCCCAGGACTTTCTCCTGCAGGTCTGCGGTCCCGGCTCACGCACTCCTACAGGAACGACGCTGCCCTGCGATCCGATGCCCTGGCTCCCTTAGGTCCTTGTCTGCCAAATCCCACGCTCTGGAAGTTTGGGGTCCCCTGCTCCCCCCATGTCTCATGGGAGCTGTGATTTGCCCCATGTAGCGACGGCCCCTGGCATTGTCCTCCGTTCGTCCCAAGCTTCTCTGTGCATTGGGTTGACTCGCGGCTTTAAATCAGTTTTCAAAGGCTGCGAGCAAGCTCGCCCTCCTGGCTTGGGGACTGCGGGGCCCTGAGGGGGACAAGGGAGAAGCAGCCTGAGGAGCGCTCTACGCAGGAGCCAAAGCACAAACCCTTCGGGGTCCCCGTTCCGTAACTGTCTCGGGAAGGCAGGTATGGGGTTGGGTTCACAGAAACGGAAGGCGGGGAGCAGAAGACGCCACTGCAAAGAAACCACGTCTTCCTCCCGTTGGGACATCGCGGATCGGCCTGAAAACGCAGACAGATGCTGGAAGTCACTTTTTCTTGTTCCTTTTCTCTGGCTGCTTTTTAATATCTGTGAAGGCACACGTTGGATGTTTTGGAAAGCGAAATGTGGTGGGCAGTGTCTGGAAACAGCAGTTAGTCGGTCATTGATAAAGCACTTTTTCTTAAAAAAAAAGGAAAAGAGTATTCTGAAAAGCTCAAGGAGAGCCAAATGCAGAAATGCAATGTACAAGGTTTGTTGACTGCAAACGCATGCTCAAGGAGAGCCAAATGCAGAAATGCAATATAAAAGGTTTGTTGATTGCAAACGCATGCTCAAGGAGAGCCACATGCAGAAATGCAATGTACAAGGTTTGTTGATTGCAAACGCAATGGAGGTGAGATTTTGTGCACACACACACACACACACACACACACACACACACACACACACACACACAAAGTCCTGGAGGAAAAGATTGCTTGTGACGGCTGATGATTGAGTTTCCTCCCTCGTGACTCCAGACAAGTTACATAACCTTCTCCTTCACCTTTCTTCTGTACTCCGTGAGAGAGATGATAACTGGGTTCCCCTCTCGGCCACGAGGATAAAATGCAACGCAAATAATACCGAGTGAGGGCCGTGCCTGGTGTCTTAGCAAAATGCTCTGCAAATATTAGGTGTGATTGTTATTTATAGGAAGCCCTGGGTTTCTGGCCACGGGCCAGTCTACCTTCGTATTTTCTTCGGGCCCTCAGCAAATTAAGGAAGTGGGAGGGGAGGCCAGGTACCTCTGTGTGGTCTTGAGACACGTGGCTTTCAGAAGGTCACTGTGGCCCCTGCTCAGGGGCCACGTTACGGGGCTCCAGAGGGGGAGCCTGAGGGGCACCTCCATTTTCACACCTTCCTTTTTCTTTGGGCGTGGGATACCCCAATGGTCGCCCGGGGCAAGGGGCTCTCTTGCAGGGCTGGGTGTATGGGAAGGGACAAAGCTGTCGTCGCGTGCAGACGGACGGACGCCACCCTCCCCCCCCAGGGACGCTCCAGGCGGGAGACCCTCGCATCTGTGACTGCTCTGCAGTGAGCAGCTGTGTGACCTTGGGCCACAGACCGCTTCTGCCGGCTCTGATTTCTGTGCCCGAAAAAGATGTCCGCCCTACCGTGGCCTCTTCTGTGGACGGAAGCTTCCGTTCAGAGCAATGGCGTGTGGGGAGGTCTTTGGGAGAATCGTGGGAGGCCACATGGTCAGGAGGGATTGGGGGTCCATTTCACCTCAAGGGTGCAGGTTCTGTGGCTGTTGATTTTGGCAAGGCAAGGAAGGTCTATCTATCTGTCCGTCTGTCCCATCTATCTACTATCTATCTATTATATGTCTATGTGTCTATCATTTATGTCTACCTATGTATCTTTTCCCTGCAGCCGTAGCCCTGTGGCATCCAATCCCGTCAGATCTCAGAAGCTAAGCAGGGTCAGGCCTGGTTAGTACCTGCATGGAAGATGACCTGGGAACACCAGGTGCTGTAGGCTTGGGAGACGGACCCGGCAACCCAGTCCCCAAAATCAATCCACCATTGAAAACCCTATGAACAGCAGAGAAGCACTGACAATAGTGTTTCCCCTGTTGTACGCAGGGTCGCTATGAGTCGGACACCGACTCGACACCTAACAACAACAACAACATCTATCTTTTATCCACTCACCCATTTCCCCACCCATCCATCCATCCACAGACTCCCATCTATATTTATATACCATCCATCTATCCATCTGTCCACGCATCTACTGATCCATCCATCCATCATCTCTATCATCTATATAATGGCCATCCATTCATCCATCCATCCATCTATTATCTCTGTAATCTGTCTGCCTGTAGCCGTAGCCCTGTGGCGTCCGATCCCGTCAGATCTCGGAAGCTAAGCAGGGTCGGGCCTGGTTAGTACCTGGATGGGAGACCTCTTGGGAACACCAGGTGCTGTAGGCTTGGGAGAAGGACCGGGCAACCCCCTCCCAAAAATCAATCTGCCATTGAAAACCCTATGAACAGCAGAGAAGCACTGACAATAGTGTTTCCCCTGTTGTACAGAGGGTCGCTATGAGTCGGATACCGACTCGATGGCACCTAACAACAACAACAACATCATCTGTCTACCTACCTACACATCACAACCTCATGTGTCTACACCCCAATCATGAGGATTGGGGTCCTTCAGCAAGGACACTCACTAGCTGTCAGCCCCATGACTTCAGGAAGGCCTTGCAATTTCAATTCAGAGTCTCCGTGTTTTGTTCCCATTCGGTGACGAGTCTTTCAGCAGACGTGGTCATGACTATTAAGCAGGAAATTTAATTTAATCGTTCGTACGGCCACGCTGTGTGTGGCTCGTTCCTGAGGCACGGGGAAGCAGCCTCTGAGAAATTGAATAAACATTGCTGTCCTGGAATTGAAATTGCAACTGAGAAAAATAATCCACGGAGGCTGAGAAGCTCTGAGCTCCACGGATTCACCCGATTGCGACGGGGCCTCACTGACTGGGGCTGGGGTTTAGCTCAGCGGGTAGAGCGCCTCTCTGCTCTCTCTGAGCACCGGGGTTCCAACCCCAGCACCGAAAAGATGGGAGAAGGATGTGGCGATCCTCTCCCGAAGCCGTCTCCAAGACGATCAGCCACGGAGAAGAACCCCACGAGGGTCGCGATGAGTCGGGCCAGACTCAAGGGCACCTGACAACAGCAACAATAACTCATCTACTCAGTGTCTGGGGAGCAGAATTAGTTGCTTAGGACCAGGCATTGGACCCTCCGCAAATAACCCGGGTGGCATCTCAGGCAGGAGACACTTGACCATTTCCACCGTCTGTGGCTCCCTGCCACAGATGTTCCACCAGTGGCCGAGCCTCACACCCCTGCTTCTTCCCACGAGCTCTCCTGAGAAACGGGGTCCCTGGTGTCGGTGTGTCTCCCCCACAACCCACCGGCCTGCAGGGTGTAGGTCTGGGATAATTTGGGAACTGAGTTCCGGCGGTGCTATGTTTTGGACACAGTCATGTGGGGCCCTGACACCCTCGTGTCCCACGCGGGGAGCCGGCTTCCAAAGCTCTCCCCCGTGGGTTTGCATGACACCTGCAGACACACTTCAGAAACGTGTCAGGAATATTTCTCAACCCACTGGGGACCGACCTAGGCGATCCCAGGGTTTCGGTGCCTGATCCAGGGAGAGGAGAGCGGGTGGCCGGCTGGAGCAAGGCCCCCAGAGAGCTGGGTCACAGCCCAGGAGACCTCGCTCCCAGCCACAGACCTCCCCCTAAGGTGCATCTCCACCAGGAAGATGGGGGCCTCTGCCAAGGTCCCCCCTTTCCCAAGCAGCGTCTGTCACCCTGAAAAGGAGCCTCCCCTGCCCTTGTTTGCCACCTCGTCCTGGCATGTTGGATTGAGGGGACGCTGGCGAAATGCTGCAGAATCGAACCTTGCCTGGGCACCAATGTGCACTACAGAGAGAAAGAAAATCATAAAAAATCCACGCAGGGCTACACACGTACACACGGCCGGCACTCATCCCCGGAGCCAGACATCCCTCAGTCCCCCTGGATGGCTGAAGATTCCCCGGGACTGGAGTTAAGTCTCTAGATCCTTATTGATTTCTTTAACCCTTTGAGTGGCTGAAAACGGTTAGAGGCACAGGAATGAAGGGGAACTGCGCAGATCTGAGCCCACCTGACCCCTCTCGCGTGGTGGCCCCCAAAGCCCCCGGGTGCCCTCGTTGGTCAAGGGAGATGTTGCAGCCCATGCGCAAACGGGCAGCCTGTGAAGTGGGGGGATTTCCCGCTCCCCCTTTGCCTCGGGTTCCTTTTCTGCAGAGGAGCCTTCAAAGGCAGGCGTTTATTGTTGCCAGCAATGTATTTATGGGAGTCGGTGCTGTTCGCCTTCTCCAAGTCACTCAGCGCGCTCAGAGGGGGCCAGAGTCCTATTCCGGTCACGTCCGCCTCTCTGGTTGGGAGCAGAGGCGAGCGGACCTCGGCAGAAATCGCCCCCCCACCCCGCCCGCGATGCGGCTCTTCGGCGGAAAGAGGACACCGCGGCTCCCCGACCTGTTTTAAATTTTATTCCCGATCGCTCGCTAGAGGTGCCCCTGGCAGCGGAGCGGGTGGCGCTCGGCGCGGGTCCCGCGCGCTCCGCTTGCCACGGCTGGGCACGGCCGCGCGGGTTCTGCAAGGCGACCTCCGCGCTGGGTCCCGGGCGCCTGCGGGTACCCGGGCTGGGGACCGGGCTGGGGACCGGGCAGTGCCGGGTGCGCCATAGCGCAGGGGGACCCGGAACCCGTCCCCCCGGTTGGTCTGGGGCTGGGGAGCGCGGAGCGGAACGCATTGGGCGCCTCCCACCCGGGGTCCCGGCCGGGGCGACTCGCGGCCCCCGAGGGCAAAGCGGGCCGTCGCCCAGCTCTGCGCGCACGCAGCCACCTGCGGCTTCCCGCCGCGTCCGCGTCTCCATGCGGGACTCCGGGGCGCAGCGCCCACCCCGGCAGGTCGCGTCCCGGGACGGCGCGCCCTCCGCGAAGTTGCGGCCGGCGCGCGGCCTCGGGTCGCAGAGTGGCTGCCGGCGCGCACTCACCCGCTGTCCCCCGGCGCCGCGGAAGGTCGGGGCGCGGTCAGATGCCATGGTCGCAGTCCACGTCGCGGCAGATGTACCACAGGATTACGTAGAGGATGAGGAGGATGGCGAAGATGAACAGGGCCACCAGGATCGCCTTGGTCACCGGCGAGATGAGCGACTGCATGGCCCGGGCGCGCGGGGGCGCGGGCAGGCGCGGCGCTCACGACCCCCGAGCGCGCCCGGAGCCCCGCGCCGGCCCCGCGCCGCATCCGCAGTGGCCCCGGCCGGGCGCGGGAGCCGGCGAGGGCGCGCGGCGGGGCGGGCGGCTGCGCGGGCTCCGGGCCCCGCGCCCGCGCCTCACCGCGCCCGGCCGGCGCGGCCTCCGCCTCGGCCTCGGGGCGGCGCGCGGGCTGCGGCCACCGCCATGGCGAGCGCCGGGCCCCGAACCTGGCGGCCGCGCGGGCCGGGAGCGAGCGCGGGGCGCGGGCGCGGGAGGGGGAGGGGAGGGGAGGGGAGGGGGAGGGGAAAGCGGGAGGGGCCAGCGCGGGGCGCGCGCGCCCCCATCCGCCCGCACCGCCCCGCAGGCGCCGCCCCCGAACCCCTGCGCCCCGCTGCCGCCGCGCACCGCAGGGCTGGGGACCTGGGGGGGGCGGGATGGGGGGGGACGCCGGGGGCGGGTGGACAGGCGGACGGACGGACGGACGGACTGTCTGCGGTCAAGCACAACTCCTTCTCAGTCTCTCCCCCTCTCTGCCTCTCTCCTGTCCCTCCTCCTGTGTGTCCTTCTCTGTCTGTCTGTCTGTGTCGCTCTGTCTCCCTCCCTGTCTGTGTCTCTGTGTCTTTGTGCCTCTCTGTCTCTCTGTCCCTGTCTCTCTGTCCCTGTCTGTCTTTCTGTGTGTCTCTCCCTCTCTGTCTGTGTCTGCCTCTCTGTGTCTGTCTGTCTGTCTCTCCCCTCTCTGCCTCTCTCTCCTCCTCTGTCTCCCTGTCTGTGTCGCTCTGTCTCTGTCTCTCTCCCTGTCTCTCTGTCTGTCCACTCCTCTCTCTCTCTGTGTCTCTGTCTGTCTCCCTCTCTCTCTCTCTGTCTCTCTCTCTGTCTGTCTCTCTGTCTCTGTCTCCCCATCTCTCTCCCTCTCTGCCTCTCTCCCTGTCCCTCTTTCTCTGTCTCCCTGTCTGTGTCTCTCTGCGTCTCTGTCTCTCTGTCTCTCTGCCTCTGTCTACTTCTCTCTGTCTCTCTCAGTCTCTCCCTGTCTGTCTTTCTGTCTCTGTCTGTCTCTCTCTGTCTCTCTGTGTCTCTGACTCTCTGTCACTGTCTCCCTGTCCCTATCTCTCTGGTTTTTTTTTTTTTTGGTCTCTCTTTGACTCTGTCTCTCTGTCTCTGTCTCTCTGTCTCTGTCTCTGTCACTGTGGGCCACCTTGTTTGGGTCCCGTGCCCGGCGCATCCAAAGCGAAGCCCTAGGTAAAACCCTCCCGGCCTGAGGTGCTGCAGGAGGCTGCACAGGGCCCCCTGAGCAGGGCCGTGTTGTGACTTGGGGCCTGCAGGGCAAAGGTCAGGAGACCTGGCCCAGCCTTGGCTCACTGGCCTCTGAGACCCCAGTCTCTGCCCCACTATCCTCAACCAGGGCCTGGCTTTCTGGGCCCTACACAGAGCCCGGTGGCCGGCAGGGAGATGCTGCCCCGGGTCCTGGCTGAGGGCGGTGCTGAAACCCAGCCCTGAGGTTCTGGACGGGGGGAGCCCAGGGCCTGGAGCCTCTGCCTGAGCCTCCACAGCCTCTGAAAACCTCAGCCTCTGCCTGAGCCTCCACAGCCTCTGAAAACCTCAGCCTCCGCCTGAGCCTCCACAGCCACCGCAGCTCTCTGACCTTCACACGCAGGGACAAAGCTAAGATATGACAGACTCAGGTGGCAGAAGGTCATGCGGGGCAGAGCGAGGCCGCGGGGAGAGAGGCGGGGGCTGGCGTGGAGGAAGAGGCGAGGCAGGGCCCCGGGGTCCTGCTGGACACAGAGGATCTGCACGTTGGCTCCCCCTAAATGTCGGGGTGGCCACAGCGGCTGCTGCTTCAGCGTCCAGCTCTGCTGTGGGTGGGGGGCCTGACCGAGGAGGGCAGGGGCGTCCTGGCCGCGAAGGCAGCTCAGCCTCTGAGACTTTAGGAAGCTGGGGTCCCCTCTGCCACGTGTGGAGGCAGGCCAGGCGTGGAGGCCCACGCCGCGTGGCCGGTGTCCGGGTGCGGTGGCCTCTGTCCGGGCTCCTGTTGCTTTTCCAGGCTGCAGCTCCTGACTCCAAAGTGGCCCCTCGTGTCCGGCTTCTGCTGCTCTGTCTGCGGCTGCGGCAGGAGGAATAAATCGAATTTTTACGCCCCAGCTCCCCCCGCCACACAGCCTTGCTCTTCCCCAGGGGAACGCCGGGAAGACGGCTAAAGTTTCTGACGCTTTTCATTAAACTTAATTCTGTCCACAGAAGCCGCCGTCAGGCACCCACGGCAACCCCCGGGGCAGGAGGCAGCGTCCAGATGCGCGGAAGCCACCAGGCACCACAGAAGGGAACCCACGGCGTCTTTCCTCGCCCGGTGGAGTCTGATCAAGAACGTAAGGGGGAGACGTGCTGGCCCGGAGCCTTTCGGAGGTGGCCGCGGTAATGATTTTTGCGGGTTCTGTTGGTCTCTACCGGTGGCACGCCACGCAGGCGCTGACTGTCAGTGAATTCCTGGGGAGAGGATAAAAAGGGTAGAAGTCAGGCTAGTGAGTGTCGAGACCTCCTCTTAGACCCGGTCCCCTGGTCCTGGGTGTGGCTGCTTCTCCAGGTTGGCTTTAACCCCCCTGGATCTTTGTGTCTGCAACTTTCTGACTGGGAGACTCGGCCAGGGCGTCCCGTTTCTCTTTCGTACAATCGTTTTTGCCTGCAGCGGTAGCCCTGTGGCTCCCGATCCCATCAGATCTTGGAAGCTAAGCAGGGTCGGGCCTGGTTAGTACCGGGATGGGAGACCGCCTGGGAACACCAGAAGCTGTAGGCTTGGGAGAAGGACCTGGCAACCCCCTCCCAAAAATCAATCTGCCATTGAAAACCCTATGAACAGCAGAGAAGCACTGACAATAGTGTTTCCCCTGTTGTACAGGGGGTCACTAGGAGTCGAATACCGACTCGACGACACCTAACAACAACAGCAGCTGACAGGGACAGAGTTTTGAAACCTCAGAGACGTTGAATCAGAGCCACTGAGTGCTCTTTCTGTGTGGCTTTGCCCTTTAGCTGCCCATCTGCGTCTGGCCGGTCATCTACAGATCCAGCGTAAAAGGGCCTCCCCCTTTTAACCATATGCTTCCCGCCAAAAGCCTTTTTATTACTCTTAAGTGTGTAAAGGGGCTGGGATTTAGCTCAGTTGGTAGAGCGCCGCTCTGTAGTCTCTGAGGTCCCGAGTTCCATTCCCAGCACTGCAAAAATGGGATGAGAAGCAGGCATAGCACAGAACGCATTTCTCTTTGGTGGCTCTGTGTTGCGGGACAAGGGCGCCCTGCCTTCTGCCTGCCTGGGTCAACAGCACCTGAGTAAGAGCCGGGCCTGGGCCAAACCAAACCGTGCTGTGGGCCCCCGGTACACAGCGACCTCCAGGCCAGTTTATGGAAGAGCCCCGCGCGTTTTCCTGAACAGGCTGGGGGCGCCGTGGTCTCTCTGAAGAACCTGGCGCGCTCCAGCTCTTGGTACGCGAGATGGGACGTCTGTCCCATTGCTTTTTGACAGTGTCTTTCTCTGGTTTAACTCAGTGGCCCATCATAATCCAATAATAATAGCTTCCCCGTCAATTTTACCTTGAACATTAAAACATATTTTTGGGGGGCTACTGGGGGTTGAACCCAGAGCCTCGCGCCTGCGTGCTCTGCAAGTGCCGCACCACTGAGCTGCACCCCCAGCCCATTTTTTTTTTACTTTTTGAGACAGGGTCTCGCTAAGTTATGCAGACTGCCGCTGGTCTCGAACTCGAGATCCTCCTGCCTCTGCCTCCCGAGTCGCTGGGATGACAGGCGCCCGGCTAACCATGTATTTCTCTTATAGAGAACTTGTCCAAGTGGTCCTGAGCCCTGGGATCCTTGGACAAATGTAGGTCTTGGGTGCAGATTGGTCTCTAGGATCTGCACCTTGGTTTACCCGGCCTTCAGAGGTATTCAAGCTTGGGTGCTGGTTTTCATACACTTTTATCTAGGGAGCATCTCTGTGCGGGATTTGTGACCTGTGTATCCACGCGTTGCGGTGGAGCGTGGGAGGGGTTGAAATTGTGGGCATTTTCTTTCTCGATACTTTTTACTGATTCATTATCATTTATTTGTTGTTGGTGTTAGCTGCCCTCGAGTCAGTATCTGACTCATAGTGACTCAGTGTACAACAAGCCAAACACTATTATCAGTGCTTCTTTGCTGTTCATAGGGTTTTCAATGGCTGATTGATTTTTGGGAGTGGGTTGCCGGATCCTTCTCCCAAGCCTACAGCACCTGGTGTTCCCAGGCGGTCTCCCATCCAGGTACTAACCAGGCCCGACCCTGCTTAGCTTCCAAGATCTGATGGGATCGGACGCCACAGGGCTACGGCTGCAGGCATCATTTACTAGAATGATTTATTAATAATTATTTATTATTATTACTTCCGTTGAGCCTACAGGTTAACTTAAGGCAAAAACCACACTTTCTTGTTTTTTTTTTTATCTACGCAAACAGTAAGGGAAGAGATGAGAATCAATAAAAGCCGGGAAAGTGAGAAAAATGGGTGTTTCCATGGCAGCTAAGTATCGCCTGCAGGCTCCACGGCCTTCTACCCTCTGAGTTCTGGGTCACTGCCTTTCTTCAGTCTGTCTGGTTATCCTCAGGATACCTCTTCTTATGACAAGCGCAACCTATTTCAAAAATGATACGGGGCAGGGCAGTGCAGACACGGCGAAGGTTTTGTGTGGATGCTTTTGATAAAATCCAACTACCATTTTCCCTGGATCAGGGTTCTTATCAGTCCACAGAGGAGGCAGCAACAGAAAGACGTCTGTTTAGACAGAAGCAGATGGAGACCTTCCGCGTCTTAGGAGCGAGTAGAGTCTCAAGGAGAAATTCTGCAAATTCTTGGCGTGGCTGCTGGGTCTCCAAAGATGGATGCTGCAAACCCCAGGGCTTCTGAAAGGCGGTGAGGAGTTAGCGGGGCTCGGAGCAAGGTCTGGCTGTGCCACATGTTGTCCTGTGGTTTGTTCCAGTTGATATGGCTTGGCTGCAGAACCGTAGGAACTATAGAGAAAGAATATATGAACTGTAGAGAAAGAATATATGAACTGTAGAGCAAGGAGCTTTTGTTTTTAAAGTGGGAGAATGGACAGCAGGAAGCCACGGCTCCAGGGTCTTGGAAACGCCACACAGATGTGGACAAACTGTCGTGGTGCTATTTATACAGCTACTGTGTATGTCTGCCTGCAGCTGTAGCCCTGTGGCGTCCGATCCCATCAGATCTCAGAAGCTAAGCAGGTTCGGACCTGGTTAGTCCTTGGATGGGAGACCGCCTGGGAACACCAGGTGCTGTAGGCTTGGTGGAAGGACCCGGAAACCCACTCCCAAAAATCAATCTGCCGTTGCAAACCCTATGAACAGCAGAGAAGCACTGATAGTAGTGTTTCCCCTGTTGTACACAGGGTTGCTATGAGTCGGATACCGACTCGAGGGCACTAACAACAATAACTCCTATGTATGTCTAGATTAATATTTCTTCATTGTAAAAATCATGGGGATGGGGAGTGGCAAATAGCCCTTCTAGACTACCGAGCTCAGACAAATAAAGTTGTCCACGCATTCTGGCTCAGATTCTAAACTGTCAAAATCAGGTTCATGGCTCTGTGCCCTCCGGGGACCTGACGTGGCCATTGCAGGACAGTTTTGCAAGGGCTGTGGGTTGCTATTGAAAGTGGCAGAACGTTAAAGGTCGCGCCTCAAATAGCTTAACGCCAGCCCTCACGTCCTTGTCTTGAGAGTGGAAGACCTTTGTGCCTGCAAAAGGCTGAGTGACCGTCACAGATGTCTCTATGCAGCGTTGAGAATTTAGAGGACACTTTTTAGATGGTTGGATGAAAAGTACCTAAGAGACTGTCCTGCCCGTGGGCTCAGCCTCCTGTGAGCCCAGCAGAACCGGATGTGGCCAGGTCGCGCTTTCTAACGCAGCATGTGCTTGCTGGGGGGTGACCTTGTATGAACATTTTTGTTGTTGTTGTTGTAGGTGCCACCGAGTCGAGTCTGACTCACAGTGAGTGAGTTTTCAATAGCTGACTGTTTCGGGATTGCCTTGGGAGTGGGTTGCCTGGTCCTTCTCCCATTTTTTGCGGTGTTGGAAATTGAACTCGGGACCTCAGAGACTGCAGAGCGGTGCTCTACCCACTGAGCTAAATCTCAGCCCCAAATATGTTCTTGTTGTTAGGAGCCATCAAATCCAGCCTGAGTCATAGTAACCCTTTTAGGATTTTCAATGGATGATTATCTCAGGATTGCCTTGGGAGTGTGTTGCCAGGTCCTTCTCCCGTTTTTTTGTGGTGCTGGGAATCGAACTCGGGACCTCAGAGACTGCAGTGCGGTGCTCTACCAACTGAGCTAAATCCCAGCCCCCCCCCCCCCGGGGATCTGTGTTGTTGTTGTTGTTAGGTGCCGTCGAGTCGGTATCTGACTCACAGTGACCCTCATATAGGGTTTTCAATGGCTGACTGTTTCGGGATTGCCTTGGGAGTGGGTTGCCAGGTCCTTCTCCTATTTTTGCGGTACTGGGAATCGAACTTGGGACCTCAGAGACTGCAGTACGGTGCTCTACCAACTGACCTAAATCCCAGCCCTCTGGGGATCTGTGTTGTTGTTGTTGTTCGGTGCCGTCGAGTTGTACCCGACTCATAGCGACCCTCATAGGGTTTTCAATGGCTGACTGTTTCGGGATTGCCTTGGGAGTGCGTTGCCACATCCTTCTCACATTTTTTGTGGTGCTGGGAATCGAACTCAGGACCTCAGAGACTGCAGAGCAGCGCTTTACCAACTGAGCTAAATCCCAGCCCCCCCACCTCGGATCTGTAGGATTTATAAAAGGCGCAGGCCTCCGTAGGTGTTGGGATTCCCCAGCCGTCTGCGCCCTGGACTCTGATTTCTGCCTGAAAGGAAGGAGAGCCGAGAATGTGGCCAGATGAACAGGCAGGGACCTCAGGCGACGTTTGCATCAAAAGGGGCCTCAGCGTGGCTGAGCCAGGGCCCCCTCAGAGCGCTTTGTCGGGGGAGGCAGGCGGCTCTGGGCCGCGATCTCGAAGGCGACCAAAGGGGCAGAGAGGCGAGGCCGCCCGGGAGAGGATGACAGGGACAGAGGGACAGAGCGCAGCGTGCAAAATCTGCGTCCGCTTCAAAACAGAGGGAAATGTGGGTCACACAGAAGGGGGGCGTCTGAGAGTCCACTCGGCTCTGACAGAAATCCGGCGCTGCCAGGCGGAAAGCGGGCTCGGCGGTTTCGGTGTCCCCAGCCCCCGCCACGCCCGTGTTGGATGGCTTCCTCTCTGTGAGCCTCTCCAATTTCTTTTCTTTTTTTGTGGTACTGGGGGTTGAACCCAGGGCCTCTCGCCTGCATGCTCTGCCAATGCTGGACCACTGAGCTGCGCCCCCAGACCATTTTTTTCACTTTTTGAGACAGGGTCTCGCTAAGTTACGCAGACTGCCTCTAGTCTCGAACTCGCGACCCTCCTGCCTCTGCCTCCCAAGCCGCTGGCATGACAGGCGTGCGTCACTGCGCCCGGTTTGTGCCCAGCTCTCCAGCCCTGAGCCACCCCGAGCGCCCCGCACAGGCTGCCATCTGACACTAAAGTGGCTTGGCGTCCCTAGCTGAGTGGAGGGTCCCCCACCTTGCCTGGTCGCATCCGGGTCTGTTGTTGTTAGGTGCCGTC
>VMDO01016739.1:0-2500 GCA_007922755.1 Pedetes capensis | reverse complement strand
CTTGGCACAGATGCCCACAGCCCCAGGACATTGTGAGATGCTGGTGGGAGGTGGGGGTGGGGGAAGCCACGGTGGACCAGCTTTCAAATCTCCTGAAAATGGAGCGCGACCCAGATTCCTGGGGGACTCCCTGGAGGAGAGGGAAAGTGGGTGAGCGGCCGGGTTACGGCTCCCCTAGCCGAGCCATCCGGCCGCCATGTCAGGCTTTTTTAAACTGAGATTGAAGTGACCCAAAGGTGCAACAGGACGGTCGGTCTTTCAAAGTATCGCTAGAAGCTGGGCACGGCGGCTGGCGATTGGTATCACAGCTCTTGGGGGCTGAGGCAGGACGGCAAATTCCAAGTCACCCCGGGCTACGGAGTGAGTTTGAGGCCAGCCTGGGCTATGTACAAAGACCTTGTCTCAAAAAAAATTAAATCCAGCCACTTGCCCACTATTGTTGCTGTTGTTGTTAGGTGCCGTCGAGTCAGTGTCCAACTCACAGCGACCCTCATAGGGTTTTCAATGGCTGACTGTTTCGGGATTGCCTTGGGAGTGGGTTGCCACATCCTGCTCCCATTTTTGCCATGCTGGGAATCGAACTCGGGACCTCAGAGACTGCAGCGTGGCGCTCTACCAACTGAGCTAAATCCCAGCCCCCTTGCCCACTATATGACCAGGCAATTCCGCTCTGGGCTGTACGCTCAAGAGAATTGAAATCGCATGATCACACGTCTGGCCCCAAACTCCTAGAAGCATAAACAAAATGCAAAGCTGGGTGCAGAGGCTCTCGCCTGCTATCCCAGTGACTCTGGAGGCAGAAGCAGGAGGACTGTGTGTTGGAGGCCACAGGCAGTCTGCATAACTTATCGAGACCCTCTCTGAAGATAAAAAATGAAAAATGGGCTAAGGGTGCAGCTCCGTGGTAGAGCACTTGCAGAGCACGTGCGAGGCCCTGGTTTAACCCTCAAATACATAGTGGCTGCAACATTTGGCTCAAACACGAAAAATCATGTGCATGGCACAGTGTCGGGGAATATTTTGTTCTGTTGTACAATGGGTCGCTATGAGTCAGATGTGCCTCCATGGCACCCAACAACAACAAGAACAACAAATGCTAGCGTTGGGCAAATGACTGGGTCATTTCTACAGACCAATTTCGAAGAACAGAATCAGACCCACTTCTATCCTTAGTTGTGAATTGAGCAAAACCGCGTGCGTGTCGAAACGCCAAGGTCGTCCGCGATCCAGCCACTGCTCAACCCCCCGTGACCTTTGAGATTGCTGGCAAGTGAGAGCCCATTTGTCTTCCAGAAACATCTGCCCACTGCTAGCACAAGCACGCTCTCCCTCATGCAGGCCAATCCGCGGGTAAAATGAGGTTGGCGTTCATTACGGCCAAGCGGTGGGACTCATTCCTGACTCTACAGTCTTGAAATCAGGGTTAGGCCGACGGGAGAGTGGACTTTCTCAGAGCATTGCAGCTCTGGCGAATTTAAGAGGACTGGGAATTTGTTCAACAAACATTCTCCCTGGGGGAAGCTAACTAGGCACTGATGTTTGAAACAGCGTGCGTTGGGGGGGTCCTTAAATCAGGATTATAAAGTGGCCTTTGGAAGGCAGTCACAGTGGCAGCTGACGTTAATTAATAAAGGACATTGTCACCATCAGTCCATCCTGTATATTGTTGTTGTTAGGTGCTATCGAGTTGATATCTGACTCATAGCGACCCTGTGTACAACAGGGGAAACACTATTGTCAGTGCTTCTCTGCTGTGCATAGGGTTTTCAATGGCAGCTTGATTTTTGGGAGGGGGTTGCCGGATCCTCCTCCCAGGTCTGCAGCACCTGGTGTTCCCAGGTGGTCTCTCATCCAAGCACTAACCATGCCCGACCCTGCTTAGCTTCTTAGATCTGAAGGGATCGGATGCCACAGGGCTAGGGCTGCAGGTGCCCATCCTTTATGGCCATTAACATACTTCCAAGAGAAGCGCATTCTCAGAGCCCCATAAAGGCACAGTTTTATGCTGAGAGGAGAGATCACTCAACTTCATTGGCTTTGGGCTTAGAACTGAAGTTCAGTTCTCAGAATGTATGGCCCTGGGCCAGTCCATCACCCTTCTCTGGCCTCAAATCCCTCCCCAGAAGATGGATGAGGGACTTATTTTGTGGAGTTCTAATGAAAATAAGGAGGCTGGGATTTAGCTCAGTTGGTAGAGCGCCACTCTGCAGTCTCTGAGGTCCCGAGTTCGATTCCCAGCACCACAAACATGGGAGAAGGACCTGGCAATCCACCCCCAAGGCAATCCCGAAACAGTCAGCCATTGAAAACCCTATGAGGGTCGCTATGAGTTGGGCTCGACTCCACGGCACCCAACAACAGCAACAACAACGTGATTCAACACATGCAACCTTAGCCCTGTGGCATCCGATCCCATCAGCTCTGGGAAGCTAAGCAGGGTCGGGCCTGGTTAGTCCTTGGATGGGAGACCGCCTGGGAACACCAGGTGCTGTAGGCTTGG
>VMDO01016738.1:0-46921 GCA_007922755.1 Pedetes capensis | reverse complement strand
TCCAACCTTTGCATTCCAGTCACCAGTGATTATCAGTATGTCTTGATTGCATGTTTGATCTATTTCAGATTGCAGAAGCTGATAAAAGTCTTCCCTTTCTTCATTTGTGGCCTTAGTGGTGGGTGCATAAATTTGAATAATAGTCATATTAACTGGCCTTCCTTGTAGGCATATGGGTATTATTCTATCACTGACAACATTGTATTTCATGACAGATCTTGAATTGTCTTTTTTCATGATGAATGCAACCCCATTTCTCTTCAGTTTATCATTCCCAGCATAGTAGACCATATGATTATCTGACTCAAAATGGCCTATGCCAGTCCATTTTAGCTCACTGATGCTTAGAATGTCAATGTTTATGTGCTCCATTTCTCTTTTAACTATTTCTAATTTTCCTAGATTCATACTATGTACATTCCATGTTCCAATTATTAATGGATGTTTAAAGTTTTTTCTCCTCATTTTGAGTCATGCCACATCAGCAAGTTGAGCACCCTGGGGTTTTACTCCATTTATGTCATCACAGTAGACTCTACTTGGAGAAGGCAACTCTTCCCCAGTAGTCTTTTGAGTGCCTTCCAACCTGGGGGCCTCATTTTCTGGCACTACATCTGACAGTGTTTCTTTGCTATCCATAGGGTTTTCAATGGCTAGTTGTTTCGGGAGTGGCTCGCCAGGTCCTACTCCCTAGTCTGTCTTTGTCTGGAAGCTCAGCTGAAAACCTGTCCACCATGGGTAACCTTGCCCATATCTGAGGTACCAGTGGCAGACCTCTCAGCCTCATCACAACACACAAGCCCCCTCAGTGCGGCAAACTGACAGACGTGTGGGGGTGGTAGGTCATAGATGTTATATATTATTTTATATATTATTTCATATATTTATATTTTATGTTTCTAATGTGTTTTCATGCATATAAAATATTTCATAATAAATATCCTAGTGGCTGAGTTAGTCGTTTAAAATATATAATTAAAAATTATATATACTTAAATATCTGTTATAATATTCAAAATACTAATGCTAAAATATGACTGAAATACTATGTTATACTCAAAACTCAAAATTATAGAATTAAAAAATATAAAGTGAAAATATAATAGTATCTCTTATCACATACTATTCCCAATTGGGTTGAATTTTTCCCAGAGTAATTTGCATGATTTTTTTGAAACTACCTTCAAAACCCTTTTGTAGATAGTAAGTATTAATTCTATTTTATTTCTTAGTTCTTTTACTTTCCTGTTCTTTGAACTCCTTAGAATTTTCCCAGGCATATTTCCCAGGTAACTTTTAAATTTCATTACAGTATTATTTGTAGATTGGAGTTGACAGAACTTTTTGGTTTCAATCAATGGCAAACTTAACTCAATTTATTTTAATTTAAAAAATTATTTATTGATGAGGATAACTGAAAACTACAAAGAAAGTTTTAGCTTTAGGAACAGCTGAAATGTTGCCAGACTCTCTTGATCTCTTATTTCTCCTCTTTCTTAAGTGACATAACTCTCAGGCAGGCCCTGTCAAGGTGGTAGACCTTGGCAATCCCAGGCATCTTTTATCATTAGAAGATTGAGTCTCAGTGGACTGGCTCAGAGTAATCAGCCAGTCCTTGAGCCAGTCACTGTGATAAAAATGTTGATTGCCTCAGTCTGGGGATGTCTCCTAGAGTTTAAAGTGAGTAAGTACAGAGACAGACACATCAAAACCACATGCATTATGAAGGAGGAGAGGATGAGTCTCAAAAAAAAAAAAAAAGATACTGAAACAAGAAAAGTGAATGCTAAGTAGAACAAGCCACAAATACACACTGGACAATTGAGGATGCAAGTGTCCTTCCATGCCTACCAGTGGATATTTAGCCTGTGTCATGTTGCCCTTTTGTATCTTCAGAGTAGCTGACAATATGTCTGAATGCATTTGTCTGGTTAGTGATGGGTGCTAGTAGGGGCCTATGTTTAGAAGTGGTATTCATTTCATGGTAAGATAAATACTAATTTTAATTTTTTTGGTGGTGTTGGAGATCAAACCCAAAGCCTCACTTGCTAAGCAGGCACCCTACCACTGATCTACATCCCCAGCCCACTGAATTTTAACTTGATGAAGAAAGTCTGGACCATTGTAAAATAGAGACCAGGATCCCCATATTCCCTAAAAGTTGACAGAATAGTGTTTCTTATTTTGTTTCTCAACTTGTTATTTCCATGATAAAATCCTACACGAATGATAGTTAATCCTGTAAAACTTTCCAGTATTGTTAAATAAAAAAAGAAGAATTTGTTTAATATTGTTGGATTCAATGCTGTGTATACTGATGTAATGGGAAAATTATTCAGAAACTTTTCGTTCTTGAGAAAATACTACCCATATTATCAATGCCTTGGCACATCTGAGCTTATTAAAACTATGACCCATACTTTCTGAGCACATGCCCTTGTTTGGTGACTTTACACCACAAAAAAGAATTATGTTGAAATTCAATAGATAGTAGTAGTGCTCAGAAAATAAGCTTTCTGTAAGAAACAAGATAAAATTGTAGATATCTACTCACTTTCACAATATTCAAAGAAATTTTCTAAGAAACTTCTCTATTTACAGACATTCCTCCCATTAAAATAGCCAGAATTTTCTTGATGAGAAAAGATTAATAATTATTAATTTATTATGTATTGTTCATCTGCTGCATATCAAGCACAATGCTAGGCCCTGGTGATAGAAGAGTGATGAAAGGGTATTTACTGCCTTGAAGAATTTATAATTTAATGGAGGATTATGCAGGTGGGTAATTATAATACAGTATGATAAATACTCCAATAAAATGCATAATATGCATTTGTGGTTCTTAGAATTGAATGTCAGCAAGAAAAATAATGGGATGAGATGGCAAGGATGAAAAACTAAGGCTTAAGGACAAGTAGGAATTCCCCAGGTATCAGGTGGTAGATAGGGAAGAAATGGAAACTCAAGTGGAATAAATAGAAATAAGCAAGCATAGTTTGTTTAGGTAACTAAAAATAGGCTCAGATGAAGGATGTATGTAGCTAAAGAGGTAGAAACGTACTGGCAGGCCTGGAGAAAGTACCTACTAAAAATATCTGTCATACAAATACTAGCAGGGTCGCCCATGGTAGACAGGTTTCAGCTGAGCTTCCAGACTATCACAGACTAGGGAGAAGGACCCAGCAGCCCATTCCTGAAACAATTAGCCATTGAAAACCCTATGAATAGCAAAGAAACACTGTCAGATATTGTGCTGGAAAATGAGCCCCAAGTTGAAAGGCACTCAAAAGATGACTGGGGAAGAATTGGCTCCTCAAAGTAGAGTCGACCTTACTAATGGGATTGGAACAAAGCCCTTGGGACTTCCACCTGCTGATATGGAATGACTCAAAATGAGAAGAAATAACTGTAAACATCCATTAATAATTGGAATGTGGAATGAATGTAGGAAAACTAGAAATCATCAAAAGTGAAATGAAGCACATAAATATTGACATTCTAGGCATAAGTGAGCTAAAATGGACTAATTTGGGCCATTTTGAATCAAATAATCACATGGTCTACTATGCCAGGAATGACAACTTTAAGAGAAATGAGGTTGCCTTCCTCACTAAAGAAAAGACATCTCAAGATCTGCCCTGAAATGCAGTGCTGTCAGTGATAGAAGTATATCCATATGCCTACAAGGAAGACTAGTTAATATGACTATTATTCAAATTTATACACCCACCATTAAGGCTACAAGTGGAGAAAGGGAAGATTTTTACCAGCTTCTACAGTCTGAAATTGACCAAATATTCAGTCAGGATGCACTGATAATTACTGATGATTGGAATGCAAAAGTTAACAAGCAAAGAAGGCTCAGTAGTTGGAAAATATGGCTTTGGTGACAGAAATGATGCAGGAGACCACATCATGGAATTTTCTCAGACCAATGACTTTTTCATCACGAATACATTTTTTACACCAACATAAATAGTGACTATATAAATAGAAGAGGGCTGAGGTTTAGCTCAGTTGATAGAATATTTACTCAACATGCTCTGAGGCCCTATGTTCCATCCCCAGCACTGCAAAAATGGGAAAAGGACCTAGAAGCCCACTCCTGAAACAATTCTCAATTGAAAACACTATGGATAGCAGAGAAGTACTATCAGATATAGTGCTTCTTTTGTTCTGTTGTACATAGGGTCACTATGAATTGGACCCCACACCACAGCACCTAACAGACAGATACACGTGGAATTCACCAGATGGAACATACAGGAATCAGATTGACTACACTTATGGAAAGAGATGATCAAAAACCTCAATATCAGAAGTAAGAACAACATCAGGTGTTGACTATGTATTAGAAAATCAACTGTTTGTATGCAGGTTCAAACTGAAACTAAAGAAAATTAGAACAAGTGTACAAGAGCCAAGGTATGACCCTGAGTATAACCCACCTGAGTTCAGAGACCACCTCAAGAACAAATGTGATGTATTAGACACTGACCAGAAAAGTTGTGGCATGACCTCAAAGGCATCATTCATGAGGAAAACAAAGGTTATTACAAAGATAGGAAAAGAAGAAAAGACCAAATCACATGTCAAAAGAGACTCTGAAATATGCCCTTAAATGTTGAGTAGCTAAAGTAAAAGGAAGACATAACGAAGTTATAGTACTAACCAGAAGATAACAAAGGGCAGGTCATGAAGACAAAATCAAATATTATAATGACATGTGAAAAGAGGTGGAGATAGAAAAGCTAAAAGGAAAAACACAATCTGTTTTTCTCAAGCTTAAAGAATTAAAGAAAAAAGTTTAAGCCTGAGTGGCAATAGTAAAAGATTGTACAGAGAAAATATTAAACAATGCAAGAAACATCAAAGGAAGGTAGAAGGAATACACAGAATTATTATACCAAAAAGAATTAGTGGATGACCAACCATTCAACCATTTCAAAAGGTTCCATATGATCAGAAACTGGTGGTACTGAAGGAAGAAGTGGAAGCTGCCTTGAATGAATTAGTGAAACATAAGTCTCCAGAAATTGATGAAATATCAATTGAGATGTTTCAATAAACAGATGCAGCACTGGAGGTGCTAACTTGCTTATGCCAAGAGATTTGGAAAAGAGCTACCTGGCCAACTGACTAGAAGTGAACCATATTTGTGCCTATTCCCAAGAAAGGGGATCAGACTGCATGCAGAAATTATTGGATGATATCATTAATATTCTACACAAGAAAGATTTTGCTAAAGGTCATTCAAAAGTGACCACAGCAGTATATAGAAAGGGAACAGCCCCCAAATCAAGCCGGATTCAAAAGAGGATGTGGGACCAGGAACATCATTGCTGACATCAGATGGATATTAGCCAAAAGCAGAGAATATCAGAAAAATGTCTATCTATATTTTATGGACTATGCAAAGGCATTTGACTGTGTGGATCACAACAAATTATGGCTTACTTTGCAAAGAATAGGAATACCAGAACACTTAAGTAAATTCACAAAGAATCTGTACATGGACCAGGAGGCAGTTGTTCAAACAGAAAAAGGAAACATTGCTTGGTTTAAGGTCAAGAAAGGTATGTGTCAGGGCTGTATCCTTTCACCATACTCCTTCAATCTGTATGGTGAGCAAATAATTTGAGAAGCTGGACTTTATGAAGAAGAATGTGGCATTAGGGTATTGGGGGAAGTCTCATTAACAACTTGCATTATGCAGATGTCAAAACTTTGCTTGCTGAATGTGAAGGAGATTTGAAACATTTAGTAATGAAGACCAAAGAATACAGCCTTCTTTATGGATTGTGTCTCAACATCAAGAAAACAAAAAATCCTTACAACTGGGTCCTTAAGCAACTTTATGATAAATAGAGAAAAGTTTGAGGTTGTCCAACATTTTGCTTTACTTGGTTCAACAGTCAACACACAGAGAAGCAGCAGTCAAGAAATCAAAAAATGCAATGCATTGGGAAAAGCTGTTGCAAAAGACCTCTTTAAAGTGTTGAAAAACAAAAATGTCACATTGAAAATGAAGGTGTGCCTGACTCATGCCATGATATTTTCAGTTGCATAATATGCTTGTGAATGCTGGACATTAAGGGAGACAGGAGGAGGATTGATGCTTTTGAATTATAGTGCTGGAGATGACTATTGAAGATACCACGGACTGCCCAAAGAACCAACAGATCCATCCTAGAAGTGCAACCAGAGTGCTCCTGGGAAGCAAGGATGGCTGGACTGCATCTTACATATTGTAGACATGTTGTTAGTAGGGACCAATCCCTAAAGAAGGACATCATTTTTGGGAGAATGGCGGGTCAACAACAACAACAAAAAAAGAAGACTCTCAACTAGATGGATTGACACAGTGTCTGCAACAATGTGCTTTAACATAAGTGAGATCATGTGCCTGGCACAGAATTGGGGAGTGTTTCATTCTGTTGTACATAGGGTTGCCATGAAGTGGACCCTACTCGACAGCACTTAACAACAACATCCACTGGGAGTTTACCTTGTAATTGTAATTAATTTTGTCTTAAAAACATTGTAATAGGTTAATATACTTGGGGATGGTCATGGGGAAAAAAAACTAGTCATCCACATCTTAATGTCAAGTAGTTTAACCAGCTTGTTCTTGTAACATGTAGCCTAGATTATTGTTAGGTGCTGTTGAGTTGGGTGCAACTCATAGGGGCCCTATGTACAACAGAATGAAACACTCTCTGACACAGTGCCATGCCCAGGATTATGTAACTTCTGTGCTATTCATAAGGTTTTCAGTGGCAAATTGTTTCAGGACAGTTTTGAGAATGAGCTTCTAGGTGCTTCCCTTGTTTTTGCAGTGCTGGGGATCAAACTCAGAGCCTCAGAGAGCACAGAGTAGCACTCTACCAACTGAGCTAAACCCCAGCCCACTATAGTCCAGGTAAGGGGTTAGCAAACTTCTAAAGAGCCAGATGGTAAATATTTTTGTCTTTGCAAATGTTCTTAGTCTATTTTGTAGAGCTATAACAGAATAGTCTGCAGCCATACCACTGTGGCATCTGATCCCATCAGATCTTGGAAGCTAAGCAGGGTGGGGCTTGGTTAATACTTGGATGAGAGACCACCTGGGAACACCAGGTGCTGTAGGCTTGGGAGAAGGACCCGGCAACCCCCTCCCAAAAAACAATCAGCCACTGAAAACCCTATGAATAACACAGAAGCACTGACAATACTGTTTCACCTGTTGTATGTAGGGTCACTATGAGTTGCACTCTGACTCAACAGAACCTAACAACAACAATAACAGGATACCAGGATACCTGAGACTGTAGGGAGAAATTGGGAGGAAATTGGCAAAAACCCCAAAACTGACGAAATGGCTTTTGAAGATCTGGTTTGTAAATTGGAAATCTAGGGAAAGTGAAAGTAACTGGATTGGACATTTATACAAAACCCTTCACAAATCCCTTGAACCTCATTGGACATTAAAAGGACAAAGGACTTGAAGCTGATTGGTTTGAGCCATCTATAAAAGGAGCTACACTGCAGCAGCTCTCTGTCTCTCTCTGTCTCTCTATCTCTCTCTCTTTCTCTCTTTCTCTCTCTCGACTCAACCAGCAAGATGACAACAACTCTCTCTGAACTCCACCATCAAGGTGACAAGGACTCTCTCCAGCATCAGACCACAGATAACTAGATGATGCTCTCAAGGAAAGACGGACTACAAGCAAGATGAGGACAGTCCCTTGGCCCAGCACCTAGGGACAGAATCTGAGGACAGTCTCCAGTCCCAGTGCCGGAGGCAAAAGAGCCGCTGCTGCCGCCAAGGCAGCATAAGAACTATAGCACTCGTAAGCTGTACACTTTGGGCTCCTCTTGGCCCTTGTCAGGGCAGAGAGACAATAAAGAGCTTTTGGTCCCTGGAAGGCAAAAGCACCTGAGGCTTTTCCTTTTGCCCCTCTCTCGGCATTCCCGAGGGCCTCAGGAGTCTGCACCCCTCACCCGAGGGTCCCAAGTGAGTTGTATTTAGTTATCTGTGTGCGTGGCTATACCTCCCATCCAAACATCTGGGCCAGACCAGCAAGGAGCGCACCCCACATGAGACTAGGTAATTTATAAGGAATGGGAATTTATTTGTCACATTTCTGGAGGCTGAGAAATCCAAGATCAAGGCACCTATGTCTGGTATTTGTTAAGGGCTTTGTCTCCACTTTCAAAATGGTTCCTTGAAAGCTGCATCCTCTGGAGGGGAAGAATGCTGTTTCTTACACAGCAGAACAGCCAAAGAAAGCAAACCCATTCCCACCAACCCTTTTTATAAAGGCCCTAATCCACTCATTAGTGGTCTGCACTCATTTCCTAAACCCCTCCCATTAGGACCCACTTCCCAACACTGCTGAACTGGAGATTAAATTCTAACACATGAATTTGGAAAGAAAACCTTCAAACCTTAACATAAGACACAGTTTTTGTTGTGACTCCTCAACTCTACAGTTGCATCCTGAAAGCAGCCATAGGCAAATGAATGCAGCCATGCTCCAATATAAACAGAATCACAAAAACATGCAACTTTCCCAAGGTCTCTACTAAGTTAAAGAGCTGTGAATTAAACCAAAATGAATGGCCCTTCCTAGCCATGCTGACCCTTAGGACAAACCCCTCACCTGTGAATATCTGCCTGGGCAGCCTTTCCCTCATCTCCCAGAGGGCACATAAGAAGCTATTCCTCCCTTTGGAAAATAATGTTGAAGAGAAAAGAGAAACCCTGCCTGTTCCTACTTGACTTCACCCCTGTCCTGGAGAAGCAGGAGGCAAGCCAGCCTATACAGCTAAGTGATTTTTCTTGTTTCAGAGTAAGCTCCCCTTTTGAGTTCATAACATAAAGCATCAACTGTCCTCCCCTCTTTGTTGGCCTGGTCTCTGTGTGGCACACAAGGTTGCATAGAAGTAATTTTGGCCATGTGCAGGTAACAGGGAACTTTGCTTCCCAAAATTCTGAATTTACTTCCCTTCCCTCACACTTTCTTTCAAATATGGAAAGTCATAACTAAGGCTTAAGCTTAGACATAAAAGCTGATTTAGCCAATAATATAGCTGAGACATAATGCTATTCCACTGGTAAAAGTTCTGTCATGCTTAGTGAATGTGTGGGTCTTGGACCATGAAACTCACTCTCAAAGGCATAAAAATATCCAAGAACTAAGAATTCCAGCCTTGAGGACGAAGCAGAAAATAAAACTGGTTACCTTTAATAATTTATTTCTCTCATTCTTTATTCTCATTTGAATTTGAACAACTCTGTAAGGCTTAGAGGGAATTTGTTCATTTCAAGTGATTTATCTCTATGAATTCCGTTTTTGTGCACTTCACATGTCAGAAATACACAATAATGCAACTATTACTTGCCAGTTGCATGAACTTTGATCGTAAATGGGTCATGGGCCAGTTTCAAACAAAGGACTAAATGTGAAAGGATAAGCAACTTCCATGCCTATGATATTACGAGATTTTATATTTCACATAGTGGGTACAATGGCATTCTTTTGTCTTTATTTTTCAGTTAATGATTATAATATGGACATTGAAATCATGGACAGGTCTAACAATTCTTTTAAAGACATAAACTTCTCAGCATTACACAATCTAGTATTATGTATCTTCCAAATAGATTAATGAATCCTTCCTTGTTTGTTAACATTAAAAGATTTAATAAGGAAAAGGCCACTGACAAAATTTGCATTATAATTGAAAATCTAACATTTAAAAAGTTATAAAACTGGTTACTTAAGAGATGGTTGCACACATTGCTGCCAATGTCACAGGAAATATTGCAAAAATTAGTAATTTTTAAACCCTCAACTTAGCCAAATTGTCTATCTTATATACCTCATGCAGGAATATGCTAAATATCACAAGTTTGACATTAAAATGCTAGAGAAGGTGTTTATGATAAGAGCAATACTATAACTTCAATATTACTATATGTAAATGAATTTGGACCCATAAGTAAATGTGCTCAAATCCAGGTGGTTTTATAAATAATTAAGTGATACAAATGGAATGAATACAGCATTCGTTTTTGGATTGTGTTCAACTATCTCTAACAAAACCCCAAATCATGCATGCACTGTGAGCCCTCAGTGGTTCTGATTCTTCTAAAAGGCTTTGAGTTTTGTTTTATGAGAACCCATAAACCCCAAAATCAAATAATATAGTCCTAATCCAATTTATACATCTAATAATTATGTTATATACTCAATTATTAGAAATTGATTTCAAAATGTAATTTTAGTACTTTAGGAATTATATAAATGGTAGTTTGATTAAGTTGAAGGCTTTAAAATTATTGTCCTTGTTATTCTGCTCTAGTATGTGCAGCATAAGTAGCAAATGCAAACAACCATGTCTTAATGGTGACCAATTTTATAAGTTCTAGCATGTGAGATTTCTGAAGCATAAAACAGATCTTGTGATAGCTTTTCTTATGTTAAATTCTTTTTAATAAGACTCACAAAATTATTTATGATATTCCTCCTCCTTTCTGGCGAAACTGCTAGTTTAGTTCTCAAAAACTACTGCCTGCAAGGTGAGTTCACAACGTTTAGAATTTATTTTTAAAGGTTTATTCCAGATATCTTTTACCTAAATTTTTTTTGAACCACTGATGATCACAACAATCTCCTTCCATTTTAGAAAAATTGATAATTTACTTGAAGGCACAAATAATAATATAAACTGCTTGCCTTTTCAGTAAAGGTCAAATTTAAGTCAAATGTATTTATAATTGTTTTCTCTGTGCATTATCAGTGATCTTGTACCTTTGAGGTCTCATAAACTGAAAAAAATTGGGAAAGGAAATACATTGCATGTTCTTATAATCTATGGTTTTCAAATGTTGCACTGAAATACTCCCAGAGTTAAATATCCTGTACATTTGATATTGACCATCAAATGTGGTATATCTAATAAAAGGGGGCACTTTCCAAACTCTCCTTTCACAGAAATACAGTCAAACCACCCTGCATAATTTCATGGAAGCACCTTCAGTAGTTGAGCCTGGTTCTCCCAAGAGCCACTTAAGTTTCCTTAGAGAGGATTTTCTCCAAGAATAGGACTGTTTGGAGGCTCCACACATCATGAGGTGAGAAAGCTTCCCAGTACGAAGGCCTAGGGGCCAGGATATCTAATGAAGGCGACATGCCCCTTGCTCTAATGGATGGATCCATACCCTCTGACCTGGGTGAAAAAGCTGATCCATAACAAGGATGCCAGGCTGGTGAGTTATGTGGGGTCAAGGGCTTTGCTTGCTGAGACTAAAATCCTAAACTTTGTAAGTCAGTAAGCAACATTTTCTGGGAACTGAGTAATGGGCTCCTAAGACAGCTCTTCTCACTAATGCTGTTAATCATTGAGCTTTCTTTTTCTGAATTTGAAAGTAAATCTTGGCTATCACTCCTTGCTGGCCTGATAAAAGGTTAGGCATCAACAGCTTGCCCTGTGATTTCCAGGTCAAAGGAAAAGAAAAAGGAGAAAATGACAACAAATACCAATTTAAGACAGGCCTGTGAAGAGTATTGCTATGGAAAAACATTGCTGGCCGTAAAATGACCTTCAGTACAACAGTGCTTCTGTTCAAGAATAAACTCAGCCTAGGCTAAGGTACAATATTTTAAAACTAAGGATGGAGCATCTTTCTAAATTTTATCGCTATTAAACTGTGTTTATTGTTATTAAGGCATACAACATGATGTTATGGGATGCATATAGATAGTAAAAATGTTACTGTCATGAAGTAAATTAACATATACATCATCTGACATAGATACCCATTTTTGTTGTTTTTGTGTTTTTGTGGTAAGAACATTGAAAATCTACTCACTTAGCATTAATCCTATACAGTGTATAGTAAATTTTTGTTACCTATATTCCTCATGTTTATGTTAGATCTCTAGACTTATTCATCCTACATATCTTCTACCTTTTATCCACCACATTTTGAGTCTTGCTAAAATTTGATGTAAATGGATATTCTTGATTGCAACAACTATTGTCCTAATTTATATAGAAAGCAACTGGTTCACTAAGATTTAAAGTGAACCTGTATGAATGATTCTCTAAGACAGAAAATCAAATGCAAACCTTCAAAGATTTTGAAGGCCTCGGCTTAGTGATTACATCACTCAATATTTACTATTGATAACAGGCATGATTTGTTGACTTACAGCTATTTATTTTGTTACAGTTATTTTAGGCATCCTATTGCTTGTAGTTTTTGGAGATCTTGAAGTAAAAACCATGGGGTTTTTTTCTTGGCCAAATTAGATACAGACAAGGAAATCTGAATTTAGGAAAGAAGAAAATCATATTTCAAAGATTCAATAATCAGAATAATATTCCTTATTATCTTAGCAGATGGAATTTTAAGAGCTCATGTGAATGGACTATGTTAAATTAGGTCCATATATGGTTTTATGGTAAGATACATTGATTGGCTTAATTACTAATTAGAAAAAAACACATACAAAGTTGAAGTGCAGGGACTGAAGAAGCCTTGAAGTCACATTTTACCATGTATCAGGCAAATCCTATGTGCTGTATCAATGATAAGTCCATTGTTGCTGAGATTTATTTTCTAGACCAATTGTTATTGGATGGTAAACTACTAAGCAAGGGCAAGAGAAGCAAAAACATAATAAATGTTCCAGTAGGTGACTTAGCACTCCAATAGTCTAGTCTTTTACAGTTTCAGACTATAAATTTTACATTTTCCTGTGCTTGCTCCTGCCCCCCGTTACTTGGAGATTGAATCTAGGGCCTTGCACATATTTTGCAAGCAATTTACCGCTAAGCTGCACCCCCCCACACACACCCCATTTATTATCTTCCATTTTGAGACACGGTCTTGCTAAACTGCGCAGGCTGCCTTTGACCTCGAATTTGCAATCCTCCTGCCTCTGCTTCCTGAGATGCTCGGATTACAGGCATGCTCCACAGCACCCAGTATAATTTTCATGTTGTTATTATTGTTACTAAGTGCCTTTGAGTTGGGTCTGACTCATAGCAACCCTCATAGGGTTTTCAATAACTACTTGTTTTCAGGATTGCTTCGGGAGTGGGTTGCCATGCCCTTCTCCTGTTTTTGTGTTGCTGGGGATCGGACGCAGAGCATCCAAGAGCACAGAGCAGCACTCTACCAATTGAGCTAAACCCCAGCCCAATAATTTTCATTGCATTCTATAACTGAGAAAACATTTGCATGTAAAAAATACTCATTTTATTTAATATTCACAATAAATTGATGGAGTTGTTATTATCATTCCATTCTATAAATGCAGATGGTCAGGCTCAGTGATTTTAAGAGCATTGAATATTCATTCAAGTAATTATTGGTTATGTGCCTAGAATGTGCCAGAGACAGCTAGGAAATAATAGCCAAAACTGAAACTCAAGTCTAATAATTAAATCTATCATCAAAAACATGGTTTTCAGTATATTTCTCAACAAAGAGAAACAGGCAACAGTTCTCAATCTAAGTTTTAAAATTGCCATGTTAGTTGAAATTTTTTTGTCATTTCAACACTGTGCTAAGCTACCCTTGATAATCTGTTAGGTAGAAAGCAATGACTTTATTGAAACCGTGAGCAAAATGGTGAGGTTGAGCTGAGAAGCAGCTATATTTTTCCTACCATGGGCTTTTCTGTGCTCTGGCCCTCCTCTCTGCTTGTGTCTCACCCTTTTCACTTCTAGTAATCCCTATCTGAAAAGCAATCTAAACAAATACAGGTTCTTGAATGAATGAATGAATGAATGAATGAATAAATAAATAAATAAATGTAGGCCTGATTAAGAAAAGAGAAAGCAAAATAGACATGTTTTTAAAAAGAAAGATAAAGATTTGCCCATCGTTATGAAAGAGAATATAGAAATTGTTGAGAAAATATGTGTGACTCTGTGGAAATAAAATTTAAAATCCAGAGGAAAATGGTAATTTTCAAACAAAATAAAAATTTCTAAAATTAGCATAAGAATGAAAACCTGAATTGACCAATAATCATAGAAGATAACTAAAGATTTACCTTTAAGAAAAGCTACAGGCCCAGGTGGTTTTACAGATATATTTAGTCTTAAAAACTGATAATCTACGTTATTTAATGTACTCTGAGGGGGGAGGATGTGGCAATCTACTCCTGAGGCAATACCAAAAATAATCAGCCACTGAAAACCCTAGGAGGGTTGCTATAAGTTGGACCTGACATGCCAGCTCCTAACAACAACAGCTCACAACAAATACATTAATCACTATTTTGTGCAGCTAAGCAACCTTCATAGGGTTTTCATTGGCTAATTGCTTCAGTATTACTTCAGGAATGGATTGACACATCCTTCTCCCATTCCTGAAGTAATACTGGGGGTAGGGGGACGAAAAGAAAAGAAAAAAGGACAAAAAAGGAAAAAAGAAAACCATATGTCAAAATCACTTGTTGTGTACCAATCTCAGGGAATCTCGGGGAAATTTAAAGTTGTCCACTGTGTTAGACAAGGATAGTATGAAAAGCCATTTGTAGCTATCTAATTTTATGTTGCTAGCACAAGGTAGATTTTGACCACATAATGCAACATATGGTAATATGTCAAGAATAAATATTCTGCTGTTGGGCTATAGGCAAGTCCAGTAGTCAGAAACTACAATAGTTAATAAAAGAAGAAATAATTTACTTATCTAAATCAATGCTACAATATCTGAACTGGTTGGATGCAGGGGAGTGCAAAGAGATAGCATTTAGAGGTTTTGAAGTTAATTTCTCTCTTAATGTTGCCTTAATAAATCACACATCAAGGAAATTTAGTTGGAAGGAAAAAATAGATGAAAGTTGAATGTCAGATTGAGTAGGAAATTTTAATTGGCAAATAATCATCCTTATGGGTATGGATGATGCTTATAAGTGAAGATATCACTTCCTTCTCTCTCCCATCTCAACTCTTAACACAAAGTGATAATTGCTTCAAAAGCAAAATGATTCTGAATACACTGATAGGTACTTTTCCCAAGGACTATAAGTAGCAAATTTCAACACCTGATGAATCATGTTATTTCTCATCTCACTTAACAAATTCTAATAGGCAGCGAAAAATATCCTGCAGGGTATTCATTCATCTCAGTACAAAATGTTTGAGGTTGAAATCTGGCCCAGAAAATGGAGCAGAAAGACCAGGAAATGGAGATTATGTAACTGTTATCACAAAAAATATTCTGTTCTTCTGGACCTGAATAATAGCATTTTTGAACCATAAATGCCTATATTTCATTCTCTAGAAAACTAAATTATCCAAAACATAGAAATCTAAATAAAAATAGATGAATGTTAATTCTCCTAAAAGATCTCATTGTGAGAGAGTCTTTAAAAAAACATGGAAAAAATTACATTAAGATTTCTTCCCCTATTTTTACAGAACTGGAATAAACACTTGCAACATTAATAGAGTGGACAGAAAATAATTGTTGTCAATTACATTATACTCCTACTCCTGCGAAAATATCTCATAGTCCAGAAAATGAGTTCCGAGATCCTTCCTGTATGTGGTAATATGTCCCACTGAGCCTTATTGTCTATTCAATGCCCTGTTTTCATGCAGGCCAAGAGCAAATAAGTATTTTTTATTGATTTTTATTTAGCATACCTTCTGGACCAAAATGGACTGAATATAGCATTAGAAGACATGTTAAGTACAAGAGTAGCTCATAAACTAAGGGCATGAGAAAAGAAGAAAGGAAAATATGTATAGGAACATACATAAAGCCAAAAATAAGACCAAAAAGGACCTATTATAATAACCTGACCCTTGCTATTCATAGGTCATGTACTTTTCACTAAGCTTGTTTTTCTTTTCTTTTCTTTTCTTTCTTTTTTCTTTTTTTTTTAAACAGTACTAGGGGTTGAACCCAGAGCCTTATACATGCTAGGTAAATGCTCCACCACTAAGCTGGACCCCCAACCTCTTTTAAAAATTTTTGAGACAGGACCTTGCTAAATTGTGCAGGCCACCTCTTGTATCAAACTTGCAATCCTCCTGCTTCAGCCTCCCTAGTCACTAGGATTATAGGCATGTGCCAGAGCAGTTGGCTTCCTGTCATTAATTTTCTAACAAAGACTAAGAAAGGAAAAGATCAAATTCTAGTATATTCTTGTACATGAAAAAAATCCTGTTGAACCTTGTGTGGTGGCTTATAGTATTTTGTTTATAATAGTAGTAAAAGTGTAAATAGTGTAGATCTAACTCAGAGTACACAATCTTGAAACAATCAGCCATTGAAAACTCTCTGAGGGTCAATATGAGTTGGACATGACTCAACAGCACCTAACAACAACAATAACAACATATAACAAAAGGTCTAGTATAGATGTGGCTTCAGACTTGGCTGATTTATCAGCTTAGGGAAGTTCACACCTCAAATCTGTTTATGTCACTGCTTTGCCTTGCATAACGTAGATTTCTTTCTGAAACATGTTTCCCCAGCAGTCAGAAGCATGATTGCTAGTATGAATAAGGGAAAGGATGCCTCATTTACGTCCAGCAGAGAGCGCATGAGTTTCTCCCTCAACTGTGCAAGAAAAGTCCTTCCTTTTAATCTGATTGGCTAAATATAGGTCACATTGCCAAAGGAATGCTATGATCTGATTGCTTAAGCCAGGTTACATCACTAATCCAGGCAAGAGACATGAGCTCACCATGATTGTTGTAGACTTGTGAAAGTTCACTTGGGCCAGCACTGGAGGTCACCTTCCCCTCAGTCACATGGGCTGTACTTTGTAGATTTCTGAATGCAACTTGAGTTTCACTGTAAAGGGAGAAATGGGATATGACATCAAAGATCTTGTAGCAAAAAAAAAGCTTTGGGGCTAGGGGTGTAGTTCATTGTTAGAGCATGTGCTTAGTATGCTCAAGGCCCTGGAGTCAAATCCCTAGACAAAAGGGAAAACCCAAACCAATCAAAACCTTCTTCTGAGAATACTAAGGGAAAACATTCTGTATTTTGCCATGATGTATCCTGGATAGGCTGTAGGGGGAAGTAGTGCCTCAGTACTCACTGAAATTTTTCTGTGTTGCTGTGAGGGATACTTCTCTTGGATGGTATGTATGTACGTATGTATGTATGTATGTATGTATGTATGTATGTATGTATGTGTGTATGTATGTATGTAGTATGTACTTATTTGTTTAAGCATCAAATATCATTTGCTATCAATAAATCATATAAACCATAACAGGTATTTTCCTCAATTAAGGCCATAGCTGCTTTGAACAGAATGCACAGAAATAATGACTTGTTCTTTTTCTTAGTATTTCACATTAGGACTTTTCTGTACCTTTGACTTCACTCACTGAATGGTTGGAGTTAGCAAACACAGTTTATGTATTCAGTTAATCTATTTTCCATACTAACCAGTTGCCTGCAATGTGTTAGTATAGGATGAGTGAACAAGGAAATGGTGCTGCTATATAGTTATCTCACATTCTACAAGTTCATTCTACACAAAGCAGCATGGTTAACATTAAACTCAGTAGAAAGATAAGCTAATAAACAGGCCAACTACAGATTTAAGCAGGAGACTTCTTATATGAGTTAGACTCTGAGCTGGAGACAAATGAGAGGGCAAGATAGGGGGGAAAGGGATTCTAGATAAGTAGGCTTCTGTGGACAGAGGGCTAAGCAGAGTTGTGAATCTCTGGGAAGACTGGGGATGGGGAAGGATAGAAAGAGGACCATATCAGTACACTGATAACTGAGGTTGGAATCTGAACTAGTGGGTAATAAGAAACCAAATGAAGGCAACAGGAATAAAACTAACATATGTTTGTTGTCTAAAATGTGCCAGATACTGTGCTGGCTGCTTTATATATTTATCTTATTTAAACCTCATAAGAACCTGGCAAAGTAAGTATTTCTATTATCTCTTTCTATCTTTTCTATGGATGAGAAAACTGAAGATCAAAGATATTAAATAAATTGTCCAAGATCACACAACTAGTAAATGACAGAAGAATTTTAATCCAAGTCTGTTTACTACAAATCCTGAGCTTTTTCCCACTGCCTCACATTGCCCTTTGCAGGAGGAGGGAATGATGGAACAAAAATCTTGTTGTTGTTGTTAGGTGCCGTCAAGTCGGTATCGGACTCATAGCGACCCTCATAGGGTTTTCAATGGCGACTGTTTCGGGATTGCCTTGGGAGTGGATTGCCAGGTCCTTCTCCCATTTTTGTGGTGCTGGGAATTGAACTTGGGACCTCAGAGACTGCAGCGCAGTGCTCTACCAACTGAGCTAAATCCCAGCCCACAAAAATCTTAGCATTCAGAATTGATCACAATCTGTAGAAGGAAGACCTGGGAGAGGGTGCTTTGGTAATTTAAGGGATGGGAGCAGGTTGCCCTACAGGGATTGCATGAAATGCTTGATTATGGAGATATAGATGAGATAATGTACAGTTACTCACAACCAATTAAATATGTGAGACAAAGGATTCTGAAGCAATTCCAGAATCTATGCTAGGATAATTTGTTTATTTATTTATAAATGATAAGGTCTTGCAATGTGGCCCAGGCTGGCCTTGAACTTCCATTCCTCTTGTTTTAGCTTCCTGAATGCTAGGATTACAGATCTTCACCATTATGCCTAGCTCTCCTGGCCAGCTAAATTACACAGGCTAACTCTGGCCTTGAACTCATGCTCTTTCTGCCTCAGCCTCCCAAGTAGCTGAGTTTACAGGCGTGTTCCATGATGCCTTTTGATTATGTATGTTATAACTGAGTTTAGTTTACAGGTCTCAAAAGGAAATTCCAAGACAAAGATGTTATTAATAACCTTAATAGATGCATGGCAAATGCTTATTGGATGGCAATGCGTTTGTCACTGGACAGGAAACAGCTTCTGGATCCTCTGGTTTATCCTTGGTTTGTTTTGTTTTGGTGGTGCTGGGGATTGAACCCAGGGCCTAATATACATGATAAACCTGTGGTCTGCCACTGAGCTACACCTCCAGCCCTCTTGTGCTTTTTTGCTACATGACTTCAAGCAAGTTCTCTAACATCCTGAGTGTTATCAGTGATGCCTACTGAATAGCATAGCTGTGAAGATCAAAGGTAGCAATGAATGCCAAAATACCATAACAATATTTGTGGGGCGTCGCCCTGCCACTGGACTCACTCCAGCGTGAGCAAAGACCAGCAGCCAAAGACCCGTCTTCTGGTGAGGGGGAGCTGGGCACTCAGGATCTGCGCCACCCAGAAAGGAGGCTTATGCCTACAGCTGCTCTGAGAAGCCTTGAAAAAGGCAGGCTCAGAGGCTTCTGCCCAGGGCTGCTCTGAGAAGGCGCCAAGTGCTCTGCTCCAACAGTTCTTTATTTCTTCCTTGTCAGTCCCAGTCGATGGAATGGACCCAGATTGCCCCGTGTACCACCCTTATACTCTTCTGAGGCTTGTCGGGGACCAATCAGAGGCAGTTACCTCAGACGGGTTTCAGCCAATCAGAGGGGATATTCAAATTTGGTTTTGTAGAAGTAGCCAATCAGGGGTGGTTCCAGAGCGGTCCAATCAGGAGCTGTTCTGGGGTTTGGAAACAGCCAATCAGTGTCAAGAGGCCGGAGGCAAGGGAATAGATGCCAGAGCCATCTTGGGGAGCTCAACCCGACAACCCTGAGTTCCAGGATGTAGGGCAAAGGTGACTGCCTGGGGAACAAGCCTTAGTCCTCCAAGAGAGCCTAGATAGGCCCTGGAGTGAAGTGCCTCTCTAGGCAGTGCCCTACAAATATTATTTACTTCATTAAGTAAATTAAGTTACAACTATGCAAATATTTCAGCTAGAATGCTATTGAGTACCTTAGCCATGTCAACAAGGTAGATATTGATCATGTACTTGGAGTATTTGACTTTAAGCAAAAGACCTTTTCCCCTAATATATTCGATAATCCAACTGTCTTATAAATTCAGACTATCATTCCTCAAAAGACATTTTCTTTCCCCTGAAATGAAGTTTGATAATAATGAAAAATGTTCCCCCAAAAGGAGCTGAGAAACTAGCACAGGTTTTCTAGAATATCAGGTTTTTACCCCCCCTTTCCCTTAGCTGTTGTCATTCTCTTGAGTGAAGAATCCAACTATTTTGTTAGATTTTTGCAGCACATCTACTATGTACAACTCAAGTCAATGATCTTATAACTCCAAAATGACTTAAGGAAGTTTTAGGCTGAAAACAAATGGCAGTGTTGAGAGGGTAAGATATCAGGAAGGACTCTACTGGGGGAAGAGCTGGAGGATGCACAAAAAGAATGTTGAGGGTAACTAACAACTATGGTTTCAGTCTTGTCTTTGAAGTTTGAGTGTAGGAGGAAATAGAAAAAAATTAGAGTGGCCATCATTTTTGAGTATCCAGCAACCGACCCACAATGACTCCTAAAAACATGATTCTCTCAGACACAGATGCTACTTCCAATTTCTATTCCTCTCAGGTGCAATACCAGAAAGTGTTATTTAGATATAGTGTATGAAAGCTACTATGGTGTTGGAGAATGAAGGCATATAGAATGAGATCAAAGGTTAACATTGTTTTCATAAGCTTTAGGCCATACTTAGTCTACAGCCATAGCACCCTAGCACCTGATCCCGCCAGATCTCAGAAGCTAAGGAGGGTTTGCCTGGTTAGTTCTTGGATGGGAGACTGCCTGGGAAGACTAGGTGCTGTAGGCTAGGGAGAAGGACCTGATAGTTCACTCCCGAAACAGTAGGCCATTGAAAAACCTATCAGTAGTGGAGAAGAACTGGCATTGGTGCTGGGCATGATACCATGTCAGAGAGTGTTTCATTTTTTTGTACATAGGGTCACTATGAGTCAACTTAATGGCACCTAACAACAACAAGGCCATACTACAAAACACACAGCAAGGGGGAAAATGGAGGTGGGGGCATCAGAAACCTTGGTCACCACAGTCCTGAAATAGGCAGCTTTTCTACCATTCACAAATGAAGCAGACAATAAATCAAACCAGACATTCAAACAATTAAGGATAAAAAGTAAGTTTTTAATAAAACCTAGCAATGTTATTAAATACTAAAATGATTCTCTGAAGACTATCTTTGGGCCCTCAGAGTTTTGTTAAGGCTTCCCTCTCCTCTCTTCCCCCATTCCCAGGATGGTTATTCTATCCTGAGCTCTTTGGGTAAGGAACCAGAGTAGGGTAGCTCCTAAAAACTCACATCCTAGAATGACTCAGTCATGAGATTGGACCCAAGTGCAAATATTACTCCCTGGGTGGTGCTCAGGCAGTTGCTTAATGTCTTCATGTCTCAGTCTCCTCACAGAAAACAGATATGATAGTACCTGCCTCATAGAATTGTTGCAAATATTGCTGAGGTAAGTACTTCACTTGTTAACCAAATTCCCTTTTAACACAGTAGTTGCCTTGCCTTAAAATGATACACCAGCATTGGAGACACAAAGGAAAAATGTATATGGACTCCTATCAGGAATTTCTGGATGGCTTAAATCTGTTACTGGAAGTGAATGTAGGAAATGACAGCCCCACCATTTTCCAAGAAGGGCATAGAGGCATAGCTGCACTGGCTTGAATGGATATTTGTATGAGCAACAGATTAAGGATCTCGCTTTGAACTTTTAAAGCTCTTGAAGGACTGCTTCCAAGTGAGATTTAGGAACTTTGGGCCAGCCCTTGCCTTCAGGGAGTTTGAGAGAAGGGCGCTTTGGACCTTGGGACTTAGTAGAATATTAAAGGGATTGTACATTTCTTTCCTTAAACAGCCCTCAGGCAGGAGGATCATCTCTCGTTTCAAAAACTTTCAATTTTCAGTAGCCCTTAGTACCTCAGATTCATTTTATATCTGAATTTTATGCTGTTTTTTATTTGTAGAGTAGTCTGCATTTATCTTTTTTATGTTTTCATTTTGGTCTCAGGTTTTTTTTAGGGGGCAATGCACTTTGGAGTAGAACTCAGTTAATGTGGATTAACATAAAAAATATCCCCTGTAAGTTTCTGAAATTGATGGATAACAGATCAACAGCCTACTTGTAAAAGTTTTTTTTTTAAAGATCTCTCTTAGAACTATTTTAAATGTTAAAGGTACTGCTTTACAAGCTGTACTTAATTTTAACACATGTAATTTAAGAAATGGGCTGGGATTTAGCTCAGTTGGTAGAGCACCACTCTGCAGGCTCTGAAGTCCCGAGTTCGATTCCCAGCACTGCAAAAATGGGAGAAGGATGTGGCAATCCACTCCCAAGGCAATCTCGAAACAATCAGCCATTGAAAACCTTATATGCGTCAGACATGACTTGAGGGCACCTAACAACAACAACAACTTAAGAAATGACAATATGTGTGATATTTTTAAAGCCTTTTATCTGAAGTTCCCTGGGTAAATTTTTATTGTGGAATGCTCATGGGTTCAATTTATTATTTGAGAACCTGAGGTTCCAAGAAGCTAACAAAATTGCCCAAGGTCTTTAATAAATTACAGCCAGTCTAGACATGGAGTCCAGGACCTTAAACCAATGCAGGATTCTATATGATATTTCTCAGAATTACTGTGAAACTTTTCAAGCATGAAGGTTTCTCCACTGCTATGATGCCAGAATCCCTATCAGGAATGTGGGATGGGATCTGGAATATCCACCTGGAATATCCATTTTTTATTCATATTACAGAATAATCTCCCTTATTTGAGACGATATTTCCAACACCTCCAGCATCTACAGCCTTACCACCCTGGCATCCAATCCTGTCTGATCTTGGAAGCTAAGCAGGCTCAGGCCTGGTTAGTCCTTGGATGGGAGACCTCCTAGGAATACCAAGTGCTGTAGGCTTGTGAGAAGGACCCAGCAGCCCCCTCCCAAAACAATCAGTGAATGAAAACTCTATGAATAGCAGAGAAGCACTGACAATAGTGCTGGGTATGACCCAGTGCTAGGTAGCGTTTCATTCTGTTGTATATAGGGTCCTATGAATCAGATGCAATTTGATGGCACCTACCAGCAACAACAAGAGCTCCAGTGGATGCCTGAAACCAAGGATAGTACTGGACCCAATGTATAAGCACTGTGATATTGCAACAGTCAATCTGATAAACACAGTGGCTCCTAAGTGACTAACAAGTGGGTAGTATACATAGCACAAGAATGCTGGACAAAGGGGTGACCATATTTTAGGTGGGATGGAGTGGGTCAGCATGAGATTTCTTCATGCTACTCAGAATGGCATGCAATTTAAAACTTACTGCTTATTTCTGGAATTTTCCATTTAATATTTTTGGATCGTGGTTGACCACAGGGAACTGAAACCACAGGAAGAGAAAACATAAATAAGGAAGGAGTGACTACCATAAGTTTATTTGAAATAATCCTAACACAGGTGGTTCATGGAACATACTTTGAAAACTACATCTTAGAATCCAGGTTAGAGTTCTAAGACACTTAGTTTTAAGCTTTTTAGTTCTAGGAACCAGTTAAACTTTTAAAAATTATGTAAGATATTCCAAGACCTCCAGCATCTACAGACTTACCATCCTGGCATCCAGTCCTGTCTGATCTTGAAAGCTAAGCAGGTTCAGACCTGGTTACTCCTTGGATGGTGTGGGGCACATGCCTCCCGGTCAGGCCTGGAGGTTCAGACGGGCTGCACCGCCGTGCACACAGATTCTAAACACAATTCACTCGGGACCCTCAAGTGAGAGGCACAGACTCCTGCGGCCCTTGGGACCCCGACAGAGATGGGAGAAAGGAAAAGCCTCAGGCACTTTTGCCTTCCAGGGGCAAACACCTGTGTTGGTCGTCTCGGTGGTCACGAGGAGACATCTGTTGCTTTGTCGGTGATCAGACAGAGAGCAGGTTCTTTTCCTTGTTGAGGATTGTGACAGGAGAGCATTCTCTCCTCACCAAAGGTCCGGGGCGGAGCAGCGGGAGAGGTGCTTCCTCATCGGTGGTCCAGGCAGGAACAGGTGAGAAGGCACAGAAAGGGTGCCAAAAAGGCCTAAAAGGCGGTGCCAAAAGGGTTAAGCTGCTGCAGCGCAGCTCTTTATGTAGCTCGCCCATGGAATGGCCTGAGCCAATCAGCTTTCAGTCCAGTTGTCCAATCAGGAAGGGTTTTATACAAACGTGCAACCAAGTTACTTTCATTTTCCCTAGATTTCTAACTTACAAACCAGATATTCAAATGCCAGTTTCCCAGTTTGGGAGTTTTTGCCAATTTCCTCCCAATTTTTCCCTACAGATGGGAGAGTGCCTGGGAAAACCAAGTGCTGTAGGCTTGGGAGAAAGACCACTCCGAAAACAATCAGCCATCAAAAAACTTTTTTGCTTTATGTTGTATCTATCAATATGTATTGTACTAGAAATCTAACTGAGATTTTAAAAAATACTTATTTATAAACTCCCTAAAAATAATAAACCCATTACATGTTAATATAAATAAAACATCTTGTATAATCTCCCTTTGAGTTTGCTGGGACTGTAAATATAATGAGATTTCACTCCTGTAATTAAAGCAGTTGACTTTGCATTAATATTGAATTTGAAATTGTGGGTGGACCTGACCTTATCAGCTGAACCCATTAAAAATATGTCCAGCTCTGTTTGAAGGGAAAGATTTAAAGAAGAAACTGAAGTGGTAGAAAATTCTCCTATAAGCCTTGAGGAAGCAAATCACCATGTTGTGGCAACAGTACATGGCAGGAAATGGGGCAGTCTCTAGTTTCCCAGGACCACAGTCCTATAGCTGCAAGGAATTGAATTCTGTCAACAACCTAAATGAACTTAAAAGAGGATCTGAGCCTCAGGTAAGACCATGAACACCTTGAGTGCAGCTTTGTGGAACCCTGGACAGAGGACTTATGTGAGCTGGACCAGGCCTCCTCACCTATGGAAACTACAAGATAATAAGTGTTATTTTAAGCCACTATGTTTGTGGTAATATGTTATTCAACAATAGAAAATTAATATAACAAGTAATACCATTTCTGATGACTTTGAGAACAACTTATGTAAGGTAATTTCTAGTTCTAAACTATTCTGATTTTTTTTAGTTTATTCTATCAGTTTGATGATTTTTATCCTTAGCTTCTTGAATAAGCCATTCAAAACATGTTAAAGTTTGACTCTCCTTCCTTTCTCTTTCTTTTCTTTCTCTCCTTTTCATCTCTTCCTACTATTTCTTTGTTCTAATTCCATCTTTTAACACATCTGTTATCAATAACCCAAATATTTTTAAGGTAATGGAAATGTCAACAATTCTGATTTGATAATTGCACAGTGTATATATGAGCTGAATTATCACTCTGTACCCTATAAATATGTACAATTAAAATACTAATAAAAATGGCAGGAGAAATCTTGCCAACAAAATCATTAAGCACATGAGAAGTTCAAAAGAGAAGATCATTTGGTGATTATTTCTATAAAGCAATAATTAGTTTAAGCACATTCGTCCTAATTTATTTTTGGTGGAAAGTTATTTTTAACTGTTTGAGATTGCTTAAAATAAAATACACCTATGGTGGAGAAAAGACTAAATTTTATATTAAATTCCTTTTGAATAAAAGAAGTGCTTAAACATAAAAATCCTTCAGGACCTTGTAAAAATATGAAATGAAAGGTGATACAAGATATTTTAAAAATAACCCAAATTTCAAATCTTTGCCTAAGACCAATAACTGATATTGATTAAACTTGAAGCCCAGAGATAAATCAATCTTTTTTCACAGTTCAGAAAGGAAGATAGGTGAAAGGTGATATTTACCATATATTCTCAATTTTAATCCATATCCTTTCAACAGTTTTAGAATTAGATGCAGATAACAATTGTGTGTGGATTGGGAAAGAGATGGGGGAGAGAAGAGAGGGAAAGGAAGTAGGAGAGGAAGAGGGAAACGGAACTCTTTTGCTGGAATCCATCCCCATGCAATTCTAATAAGCATCTGATTTTGTAGTCCTCTAAAACTGTTGAAAAGGTGTGGATTAGAATCCAGAATATACAGTATTGAGCTACTATTCTGTGCCAGGCATAGTTTCAAGTGCTTTTAAATATTAACTCATTTAATCCTCACAGCAACACAGTAACCAAGACACTGTTATCATCACCATTTTTAAAAAAGGAAAATGAGATACATAAAAATTGAGTAACTTCCTTAACGTCACAAAGCTAGCATATGACAAGTTGACATATAAGCCCAAGCAGTCAGCTTCTAAGGGCCACATTCTTTTTTCTTTTTTCTAGTACTAGGGGTCTGAACCTAGGGCCTCACATACATTTTGCAAGTTCTGTAATACTAGGCGGCACCCCTAGTCCAATTTTTATTTTTCATTTTGAGTCAGAGTCTCACTAAGTTACAGGCTGCCTCCGGCCTTGATTTCACAATCCTTCTGCCTCAGCCTCAAGAATCAGTGGGACCAGCCTTCAAGGCCCATAATCTTGACCGTCACTGAATGAAGCACAACTCCATTTCCAACCCCAACATTTCACTTCTGCATGTTTATACTCATAAACACCCCACTCATTATTTCAAATTCTATAAAAAATCAAAGTAATCATTCTCCTAATATCTTTGGCCTCTCTCCTGGTTATTTACTTTTTGTTAGTCCCTGGATTTACCATTCTTGTTCAGATCAATTGAACAAACATCTAATGAATACTTACATTGTTCTCGGTCTGAGATGAGAACAAGACCTTTGCAATGAGGAGTTCCGAGCCCAGAGTCTGATGTATGAACAGATAACCAGCACAATGTGGGGTTGGGGTAAGCTTGCCTAGATCCCATGGAACCAGCACTGAACTCAGGCTGAGGATCAAGGAAGTTTTCCAAGAGAGCTGATGCCTGAGGCAAGGCTTAGTAGCAGCTCATGAAAGAAAGGAAACTTATTCTAGGAGTGGGAACAGAAAGCACAATACATGGAGAAATGTCCATGCCAGAAATCCCTTTCTTTCTCCCCTGTCATCACATTCCATCTGTCATCACATTGCTATAGCCTGATGTTTATGTATCCCCATAATACATGTGTAGAAATCCTAACCTTCAGTTGATGGTATCAAGAAATGGGGGCTTTGGGAAGTAATTTAATTCATGAGGGTGGAGCCCACATGACTGGGATTGTTGTTGTTGATGTTGTTGTTAGGTGCCATCGAGTTGTTGTCCAACTCATAGCGACCTTATATACAACAGGCAAAACACTGTTGTCCGTGATTCTCTGCTATTCATGGGGTTTTCAATGGCTGTTTGTTCTTTGGGAGTGGGCTGCCAGGTCCTTCTCCAAAATGACTGGGATTAGTGCCCTTATGAAAGAGATGCCAGAGATCTCCTCAGCCCTCTTTCCATCTTTTGAGGGTACAATGACAATACAGCAGCCTCCAGCTCAGAAGTGGACACTTCACCACAACCCAATCATGCTGGCAGCCTGATCTGGGCTTTCAGCCTCCAGAACTGTGAGAAATAATTTTCTGTTATACACAAGTTATCCAGTATGTGGTACTTTGGTTTGGCAGCCAATACAATGACACATGAAAGCACTCATTCCTTAAAAAGTCTTAAGAGCTACAATTATTAATTTTAGCCCCACCCTTCATGCCTCATTTACAAATTGAGAGTGATTTTTATTAATCACATTCATTGTATTGTTAGATGATTTGGTTAACAATAAACAACAAAAGGTATGAAAAAGCCTTATAGATATGTGAGATAGCTAAATAAAAAACCAGGCATAATGTGATTTACTGAACCATGCAAGCAATATAAGATCCTGCCTTTCTATATAGCCTCTCTCATTATATCCTTATTCTTTACTAGTTCTCCATTCAGGATCATCAAACCAAAAAGAAGACTTTTAGTTTGAAAATTGTTCAAACATTTATTAAGCTTCCATTACACAATAAGACTGAAAGACAAAAATAAAAATGATTCTAAGAGTCATAGTAATTTTTTATCCAGGTCTTTACTAGGAACAAGAAAGTTGTTCCCAACAGACTTCCCCCTTCCTGTGTCACAGAAATGGGGGATGTTGCTAATTCTAAACCAGTCACTGTAAGGGGAACTGTGTAACATGACTAGCTCAGACTAATGCTAAGGAGTGGAATAGAGGTTGAAAAGTCAACCACTATTATTATGAAAAGTAACTATCTCCACTGACATTTACTATATATACTTTCCGTTGGCCTAGGGAGTAGACTAAAATCTTTCCATGTTCCATTATTTTTATAAATTTCATGTCATAAATGAGGAAACTGAGACTATGGTTAGTGAATTACTTCAAATTCCCCAATCAGTAAACTCCAAGGCAGAACTCAAGCCTAAACACCACTCTAAATCTCAACTCATTTAATGTTCCACTCTGAAGAGCACTCTGCTGCCTAGAAAGAATACATGGAACATATTTTATAAATTTGAATGTATGATTCAAATAGAACAAGTACTAAGGCAAGCATGACATAAACCATAAAATAGAAATATAGGAGAAGAGAGAAGCTACCAAGTAAAGACGTACTTTATAGCTTTAAATGAATCCAAACTTTCAAATTCTAAAAATTGTATCCTGAAGCACGGAAATAATCTGTATGTGTGACTATCACACTTTTGGAGTGTCACGGAAAAGGAAGACGAACCCAGAAAAGAGAGAAAAACAATACATGAGAAAAGTTGATTGTAAGTTGAATAATAAACCTAATATTTATTCAATGCTTCACTTATCCTTGGAATTTTTCCAATGATTCTGTGATGCAGAATTTTATTCTCTGTATTTTATAAATGAAATATGAAACTCATCATGTTTCTAAAAGCATTAAATAAGTGGTTACATAAATAAAATATTTAAAAAATTCCTTGCATATAGTAAAATACTCCATAAATATAGGTCATTACTGCTACAGAGAAATCAAAGTTCTCCTCTATATTTACAGTGTGCCATGTTTATTATAGACTAGATTGAAATTTATAGCTATCATCTACTTTTCCAATTATTTCTAATTAGCAATGTTTTATAGCAGTATTTTACATAAAAGAAGACTACAATGTTAGCAGATTCATATTTCAGGTAAGGAAATAGAGTCAAACGAATTAAGCAACTGATGTAAGATTCTGTAAAAATGTGGTTAGCAGTTGCTACAGGGTTCACACCACTAACAGGGCACGAGGGAGATCACAGCTCGTATTTCTGACTCACCAGTTTCAATGACACCTGAATCTAGCCTCTTCAGCAAAAGGGGTCTAAGAGTTGATTTCCTCATCTCAGTCTAAATTGCTGATCTGTTATTTACCAAACTCTTCTTTTTTCCTCTGTGTGTGTGTAGCCTTTATCTGCAAGTAGTCATAAAAACTTCAGATAATGACAGGTAAGGGACTAGGAAAAGAGGCAGGTATAAAATCTGATACTCAAAAGATGTATTTTTCCTGCAATATGCTCCAAACAAGCATTTTCCCTGGTCATTAAAATAATAACAATGAAAGAATCAGAGTCCCTTACAATACTAAATTATTTTTGCACAACAATCATTTTGTCCCATAAATGACTCTTTTTTTACATAAAACTGGGTATGAGTTTTATTTTAGATACTCTTGAATCTTCAGAATGTCTGAATGGTTTGAGAATGAAAAGTTTGCAAATCCTAAATTGTGAAGGCAGTAGGTTCCTCTCTCTGTCCTGCCCTCCCTCTTGTCCTTACTCTAATCTTTCTTCTTTTATGTGGGGGAAGAATTTAGACCTTTGTAATTTTGGATCTTACTGCTGCACAATTCCTACAAGGTGGGAAGGATGGCTGCAGAAAATATCTGGAAATATGTTCAGTTCAGGGAAGTGGACTGTGTCACATTCATGAATCCTTGGCTTTCAACATTTTCTTGGGATCTATTAGGTAGAGATGGTATTTGGAAGCTTTTATAAAATTATTAAATATTTTTCCTTCCAAATTAGTAAGTGTATTAACTCTGAATTAAATTCTTTTCAGTACTGTGGGGTTGAACACAGGGCTTTGCATATGCTAGGCAAGTGCTGATTAATAAGTTGTACCTCCAGCCCTGTTTTTTATTTTTTATTTTGAGACAAGATCTCACTAAGATGCACAGGTTGTCCCTGGCCTTGAACTTGAGTTCCTCCTGAGTTGCTAGGATTACATGTATGCATTACAGCAGCCAGCTTTCTTTACCTTCTAATTTGACACCATGCTCATCTTTACCCCAAGTGTATTTCTTTACCAATCTACACAAGAATCATCTCATAAAACAACCTGTTTTACTGATACCCCCAACATGTGGAAATTGTGTATGTGTGTTTATCATGAAAAAGATTGGAATTTATCAAACTTTTTTCCTTGATTTTCTCAGATAATCACGTGTTTCTTGTCATTCAGTCTATAATTTGCTATATTACCTGATGTTTATACATGAACCAGCTTGCTTTGCTGGGATAAGTTCCACTCGGTCATGTTGTACAATCTTTTTTTATATGGATTCAGCTTGATATTATTTTGTTGAATATCTATTTTCGTAAGAGATATTAGTCCATAGTTTTCTTGTGATTATGCAATTTTTCTAAAGAATAATCCTGGATTCAAAAATTAGGAAGTGTGCCTGCTCCTATTTTGGGGGGACAGAGATTGTGAATGGTCTGAATAATTCCTTGAAGAAAAGGATGGTAATGGAGTACAATAGTAGAGTGCTTGCCCACTTTGTGCAAGGCCCTAGGTTTGATCCCCATGCATGTGTGCACATGTACACACACACACACACACACACACACACACACACACAGAAAGAAGGGGGAAAATCCTTAAAAATTTAGTAGAATTAGCCAGGTGCCATGACACACAGCAGTTCAGGAAGCTGAGGCAGGAGGGTCACAAGTTTGGGGCCAGAAAAAGCCTGTGCAACTTAATGATGCTCTGTCTCAAAAAGTGTAAAAGGGGCTGAGGATAGAGAGCTTGCAAAAGTATGCATGAAGCCCTGAGGTCAGCCCCCAAGTACTGAAAAAATTTGTTACTAATTTAGTGACTTGTTATTTGTCTCTTCATATTTTCTATTTCTTCTTGAGTGACTTATGAGAATATATATCTTTCTAGAAATTTGCCTTTCATTTAGATTATCTAATTTGTTGGCACACAATTTTTACCCTCATTAATATTCTACTCCATACAAGAACTGCTCTATCAGGGTGACGTTATTTTATTGTTGTGTTATTAGATGCCATCAAGTCAGTGTCTGACTCATAGTGACCCTATGTACAATAGGCAAAACAGTATTGTTACTGCTTCTCTGCTGTTCATAGGGTTTTCAATGGCTGATTGTGTTTTGGGAGTGGATTCCCGTGTCCTTCTCTCATGTCTACAGCACCTGGAGTTCCCAGGTGGTCTCTCATCCAAGTACTAACCAGGCCCAATCCTGCTTACCTTCTGAAATCTGATGGGATGGGATGCCACAGTAGTATGACCCTCTTCCAGTCTCCTACTCTTGAAGACATTATTTTAGGCAAATGTAACATGTAAGATTACAATATGAAGGTAGTTATCTTCTTGGTTACAAAATTGTTCATTTATTCATCCAATCAAAAATATTTATTTGATGTCTTCTATGTGCCATGCACAGTTTCAGGCTCTAGGAATAAAGAATGAGAAAAACACACAATACTTTGCCCTCATGGGCAAAGTAGACCAAAAAAGTGGACAAGAAATATAAAATAAAATTTTATAATACAAAATACAGTATCTGTAAAAACCTTGGTTATTGAGCACAGTTTAATACATGGCAATTTGTCAACCTGCTGGGATATTATATTCTTATCATAAGAAGTTAATAAATGACCACAACATAGAGAGGATGATTAAGAAGATTCTAATAATGAGTCTCCTTTTATACATATTTAAATATTTGTATTTGGGAATATGAAAAGAGAGAGGAGGCAGTAGATATTAATCTTAGTAAGTGGATTTTAACACTGACCACACATTAGGAGCATGAATGAAGTTTTCCAATATCCAATGCTTGACACCCTCCTAGAACTTCTGATTTGATTGGGTCTAAGGTGAACCCTGGGCTGGGGTTTAGCTCAGTTGGAAGACTGCTGTTCTGTGTTCTCTGAGAACCAGGATTTGATCCTCAGCACCACAAAAATGAGAGAAGGTTCAGTCCACTTGGCAGCACATTCCTGAAACAATCCCAAAACAATCAGCCATTGAAAACCCTAATAACAGCAGAGAAGCACTGATATAGTGCCAGGCATGGCACAGTGTTTAGGAGTATTTTGTTCTTTTGTACATAGGGTCACTGTGAGTCAGACCCAACTCAACAGTACCTAACAAGAACAATAAGAAAAGACAACCCCAGAAAAGAATCTATTGTAAGATTTCCTCGTGATTGAAATGAGAAGCTACTGTTGAATATCAAGTACCGACTATGTCATAGGCCTGCAGCCATACCACTGTGGCATCTGATCCCATCAGATCTCGGGAGCTAAAAGGGCATGGTTAGTACTTGGATGGGAGACCATATGGGAATACCAGGTGCTGTAAACTTGGGAGAAAGACCCAGAAACCCACTCCCCCTGAGAAAAAAACAATCCACCACTGAAAACCCTATGAATAGCAGAGAAGCATAACAATAGTGTTTCATCTGTTGTACACAGGGTTGCTATGAGCCGGACACTGACTCTGTGGCACCTAACAACAACAACTATGTCATATGCTATCTCAATTTATTCTTCTATTACTAATGTGAGTTGTACTTTACTATCCTCATAGACATATGAGAAAAACTTACATTCAGAGAGATTAAGTGATTGATAAGGGTTATACAGTGTCTATTTCCATCCTTGGCTCTTTAAATAGTGACAGCCTATTTGTGCACTTCATCAAAGGGAGCTTAAAAACCAGGATTAAATCACCTTCTCTTATATTTTCCCTGATTGTACTTCTGTTACCTGTTCATGGGCTTCCTTTTTCCCCTATTATCAGTCTTCTCCCTGTGTCTTTATCATCCTATCCTGATTTGTGTGTGTGTGTGTGGTGGTGGTGGAAATTGACCTCAAGGTCTCATTCATGCTAAGCATATGCTGTCCCACGGAGCTACATCTCCAGCCCCATCCTGATTCTTAAACTCAACACTTTGGCTTCATATTCTTCAGCCACAATCTATTTTGAGGACTTACTTGTATCCTTGTTTCTCATTGACTTATTTCAGCATTGTCTCCTCAACTCTTGACTTTGTATCCCATTACCTTTAATGAAGCAAATAAAATCCTGAGTGTTAAATGGTAGTGTAAATAATTTTATAGTTTGTAGTAAATTTTATGTTATTCCTATGATTCCCAAACCACCCAAAGAGACTTACAAGTTCACACTGTAATTCAGAAATTCTCCAAAAATATAATGGCCATGTCTTTTATGTATGTTGTAATAAGAAAAGTTTTGTTTGCATATTTTTGTAACTTACTAACAGCTAGGCAGTAGTCTAAATTGATGGCAAATAGAATAAAGGTAATGTAGCAGTTGGCCATTCTACTTATTGATAAAATTCATCAGACGACAAATCCATTAATAAACAAATTTTCATTTGTGTTTCATTTAAAAGTTTAAGGTATGCCCAGAAAGACACAAATTTCTCAGTTAAAATAATTCATTGGTGGAAGGGATAAGCCAAGTCATAACAACAGTGTACTTAAGGTACTAGTTGTCTTGGTGACAATCCCATTATAAAACTTATGTGAAGCAGTTTGTTGTTTCAGTTCAATCAAAATAATGCCCCACTGAATATGTTGTTGTTGTCAAATGCCTCTGCACCACTGAATATAGCCTGACTAAATGTAAGGCCATTTACTTAGGAGAATGTGCAAGCCATTTATATTGTTCATATTGTGTTATATAGTCTATGATTCAGAGCTCATCTCAGGACCTTGGACAGCACCTGATTAAGATTTCTTATTTTAGTGTCTGCAAAGTGAATATTAGTTTACTTGCAAAATTATGCTAAATTCCTTATGATGAAAAATTTCATTGTCTACCACAATGACACTATGAGGTACATAGTAGTATTTCCCTACCTTTACAGATCAAGAAATTGAAGCTCAGAGACAAAAAAATTTGAGGCTGAGACAGAATTTTGACTCAGGAAATTTGATTCCAAGCTGATATGTTTCATGATTATATTCTCTTGCTCCCCTAAGAAATAGATCATATATGAAAAAGGTCCCATCCCTAGTTTGTCACCTACATGTTGCTAACCTCACCTGCCTCAATATGTACTCATTAATGAATAAAATTTCCTATTTATTTAAAAAATAAGTTTGTGTTCATAAATATATTAATTAGTTGATTTACTACAATTATTCATGAATCAAAGAAATTCCAATACAGGTATCTTCTGCCTAAGCCCCTTCATCCTAAATACTCACCATTCTTGACCCATCTTCAAAGGTAGGAGGATCTTCATTGACTGAGAAGATATATATTAAGCTACAATTTGTGGTGAACTGGGACAGCCTTGAAAATAATGCTTATATATCAAACACATTAGCAGTCCCTAAACTTGCAGATAGAATATATGAACTTTATGGTACTTCAGCTCTCTTCAACTGCCACAGTATGAAATCATCAGCTTTTCTCCATTAAAAGTGCAATAAAATTCAAAATACTATACTTAGTTATCTATAACTATAAAGTAAAAGCTGTTTAAGCTATGGGTTCCTGAATATATATGTGTACACACACACACACACACACACACACACACACACACACAGAGTTTATTCTTAGTGATTTAGTGATTTTAGTCTCTTTGAGTTTCTTGAAAACCAATGAGGGCAGCTACAGTATTTTTAAAACAATTAAGAATAGTCTTGTTGAGGACTGCTATTGCTGCTCTTTTCTTTTAACCCAAAGACCTAACCTGGGTCTTTTAACCTAAAAGACCCAAAGTCTTTTATTACAATTCAGAGGCAGTACTTTCCTAAAAGTACTGGAAAATAACAATACAATTCCACCTTCAGGTATTACTAGTAAGTAAATGAATATAAACTTGAGCATGGAACTTTAGTACTAAAACAAATTGAACAATTTGATGGCAGGCAACTTCTTGGCATTCCTAAATTGAGCAGTCTGCTTCTATCTTAAAGCAAATTGAACAGTGTGTATTGTGCTTCCACTGCCTGTGTAATACACAATTACCATGATATGGTCACTTAGTTCTCTGGCTGTACTATGACAAACACATCTGATGAGCTTATGGGAAAATGTTCACAAGCTCCATCAGTCCTGTCTGGAGATTTATGATTTGCATATAAGATCAACAGTCTTGTGCACTCTGATTATTTTACTGCTGAGCTGCACCATCTGTTCAACCCAGAAGTCTTAAAAGATTTCTTAAATAATATTGTAGGATGATCTTGTAAGAGGCATTATCAGTGGTATTCAAATGCCTTTTGACTAAGGCAAAATTGATATGAAAACACTAGCCAGTGATTCTCAGAAATTAAATAACTCATAATAAATAAATATCCTATGCACAAAAATAAGCACTTCTAACAGGTTAGCAAAGGGCAAAAAAATGTATGCTCCAGAATATTGGAAGATTAATTTAGGCATGCCAAAACCTACTTTGCTTATAGATTTTAAGAATTTAAAATACAGAATTGAATGCAGTAGGTCTACCTTGCTAAAATAAACTACTATTTATTTAAAGTATTGCCTGAGATCTGTCCTTAGCTACTGTGACAGAGACTGTTTACTAAACACTCATGTGATCTCCCTACGGTAATGCTTTTAAAAACTATGCTAGACACAATGCTATTTGGGAACATGTTATCTAAAGATCATCTTATATTTTCATTATCCACTTCCCAGTCTCCCTCTAAGCTAGGTTAGGGCCATATGGCTAGATTTACCAGTAGTCTCTGGCTGTATCCCTTCCAGCTGAGGCAAGTAGGAGCTAGTATATCTTCTCCATCACTCTGGTTCCCAATGGAGGCAACCTTGGAAAGCATATGTTCCAGATGTTGTAGAAGATGGAGGTTTGCCTGGCCAATATTAGGCTGTGATGAGAGTGAGAAATAAACTTTTGTTGTGTTACACTCTAGAGAGTTCAGAGTTGTCTATCACAATTAATTATTCTGAATAATGCAGCTACAATTATCAGATGGCATTGAGAGTTCTCACCACTAAGGACAAATCTCATTTTCACTACAAAACTGGGCATGTCAGTTTTTCTCTTATCAAAGGAGGAAAAGAATTCTGTACTCTGTGATATTGTCTTTAAATATGATACTGGTCACAAGGTTCCTGGACATATTTATCTAAAGATCAGCCTACTCCTTAATTATGTTGACATATGTACAAAATAAAGATTTCTCACAAATGATTTTTTATTTCTGAAATTTCAATCTTACTACTAGGCTAAAAAAAACAATAACTTGTTTCAGTACCCTGGCTACATATCCCAATAACCCCCATACTGTGGCAAACCACCTCTCCTGCAAGAGCTTCAATGTCAAAAACAGTCACGCATTGATTAACAACAAGAATACATTCTGAAACAGCCAGCATTAGTCAGTTTTATTATTTCAGGAGCATCATAGAGTATAATTGGACAAACTAAGATGGCTATGAGGCCTGCAGCCGTAGCCCTGTGGCATCCGATCCCATCAGATCTCGGAAGCTAAGCAGGGTCAGGCCTGGTTAGTACCTGGATGGGAGACCGCCTGGGAACACCAGAAGCTGTAGGCTTGGGAGAAGGACCTGGAAACCCCCTCCCAAAAATAAATCTGCCATTGAAAACCCTATGAATAGCAGAGAAGCACCCACAATAGTGTTTCCCCTGTGGTACAGAGGGTCGCTATGAGTCGGATACCGACTCGACGGCACCTAACAACAACAACAACAACAACAACAAAATGGCTATGACATCACTAGGCAATATACTCTTCTGGGATTACTATCAGATCTTTGTTCCATTGTTGGGCAAAATATTATCTGGTGCACAACAGATTCTTCAAATTATTTTTCAGATGGGGTACATCATATTCACTGCCTGGACTGAGATGCAGTATATCTGGGGGAACAGGAGAGAAGAGTAGAGGAAGCTAATCTTTTAACAAGCTTCCATCATGAGCTATCTGCCCATGAAAAATGACATTTATGGGAAATTTCATTGTTATTCCAGAAGGCATCTCTCATGTTATCTTAGCCAGAGTAGATGAAACACAATGGAACAATCATTTACAAGAAGTCCTTGATCATAAGCTGCATTTGGTGATCCAGAATTGATTGCAGTATTGTAAGTGTTAGAAAAGACTGTGCTGTATTATGGTTATTGCTTATAACTCACAAAAGAGGCATGACTAAAAAGTTTTGATGGGGAAAAGATGGCAACTTCCTAGACCTACTCTACACAGAGAAATGTCTATTTTAAAAGATGTTGCCAATGTTTTTCTATTATTAGCTGAAGTTTATTTGTGCCTTTTTTCCATTGGGCATCCTACTGCTGCATTAGAGTAGACAAAAGGACATTTCTGTCTTTGTGTGTGTGGGGATTCAACATGAATAGGGAATCATCAATTTTACCAGGCTGTAGAACTACAAAGTAGTATTCCCACTCCACAAGTTTCAGTCCTTGTAGGGGATGTTCATTAGTGAATACTCTGGCACTTTCTCACTTCTTCTTCATTCCCAGGAATGGAGGACTGTCTTATCCGATGAGTGACTTTAGGAGCAGAAACTATGACTATGTACCTTTTTCTGCCTTCCTCCTCCTTTTATTCAAGAAGTTGCAAGAAGTCATTAGTCATAAGTGTCATTTGGGATTTGGCATTAGGAAAGTCTCTCTTTTCATACATCTAAGTTGCACCCTCCAATTTAACAGTAATCAGCAGCAACTAAAACAGATAATTCTACCCTCATTTGCCTGACTCCTGTATCTCTCAGTTCAAAATTTGGTATGGAGTAAAGGGTGGGCCATCTCAGGCCAGAAATCTACTATCCCAAATAGGAGAATTTGTCTAGAAGACAGTTCAGATCATGAACTACACAGATGCTTTGTTAGCTTACTACAACCAAATGGAGAAGGAGAGGGAGAGAGCGAGGAAGCATGGAGTTTCACAAGAGGATGCAGTAAAGCACTGATGCATCATGGATCTCAAGACAAAAAGAAAAAAGAAAAAAGAAGAAAAATATAGCTGATGGATCTCTGAAAAGAACTGCAACCAGGAAACACCTCTTGTCTTTACATGCCTGGGCACTGCCTTCATTCCTCTCTTTCCCTGCAGACAATTTTCTTGTGCTTCTCTAGACTACAGGGGGCTTTGTAGAATTCTAGAAAGCACCTAACAGCATCAACAATAAAGCTTAAATGATTTTCCTTAGAATTTTGATAGTTTAATGCCAGTCTGATACTTATTCCTTTATGAAGTGATGTCTTTTTCTTCCATGGAAGTATTTAGGATCTTTTCTCTATCCTTGGAGTTCTGAAATTTCATAATGATGTGTCTATTTGTGGGCCTTTTTTCATTCACTCTTCTCAGGACTTGGTGAGGAAATGCAATCTTAATTTAAAATAATACAGTTCAGATTAATGTTAGTTTAATTCTTCCCCTCATATATATCCTTTCCTACCTTGTGTTATTATTATCATACCATTTACATCTTTACATGTTATAAGATCATTCACATAGTTTTATAAACCTAGTTTTATGCAGGTATTTATTTATTTATTTGGTGGTGATGCTGAGAATTGAATCCAGAGCCTCACATATGCTAGACAAGCACTCTTCCACTGAACAATATCCCCAGCAATTTTTATGAAGTTATCTTTTAAAAAAATAGAAGAAAAGATATATAAGAAAGGTAATTTCAATCTAAAGATTCATATCTCTTTAGCTCTGGTAAATTTTCTTCTGTTATTTCTTTAATAATGTCTCTTATTTTTCTGTTTTCTTTTATTAATTGATACATAAAACAAAAATTGTACATATTAATGGGGTGCTATGTTATGTTTCAATACATACATTATACAAGGTTTAAATCAGGTTAAATATATGTATCTCCTTAAACATTTATGATTTATTTATGACAGAAATGGTCAAAATTCTTTCTTCCTGCTTTTTGAAATGTATAGCACATTATTGTTATCTATACTCATCCTCCTTCACTTGTCTGTTAGTTTGCCACACTGTAGGGGTTTGTGTATTGCTGTGATGCTGAAAGCTGTGCCACTGCTATTTAGATACCAGCAGGGATACCCATGGTGGACAGGTTTCAGCTGAGCTTCCAGACTAAGGCAGACTAGGGAAAAGGACATTGCAACTCATTCCCAAAACAACTAGCCATTGAAAATCCTATAAATAGCAGAGAAACATGGTCAGATATTGTGCTGGAAAATGAGCTATATACTCCCTAATAAAAGAGTCTCCCAAATTGGAAGGCACTCAAAAGACAACTGGGGAGTAGTTGCCTCCTCCAAGTAGAATTGACCTTAATGACAGGAATGGAGTAAAGTCCCTGGGATCTCCATTTACTGATGTGGTACAACTCAAAATGAGAAGAAGCAACTGTAAACATCCATTAATAGTTGGAATATGGAATGCATGTGGTATGAATATAGGAAAATTAGAAATAGTCAAAAGGGAAATGAAGTGTATAAACACAACATTCTAGGCATCAGTGAGCTAAAATGGACTGGCATGTGCCATATTGAATCAGATAATCATATGGTCTACTATGCTGAGAATGAGAGAATAAAGAGAAATGGAGTTGCATTCATCATCAAAAAAGACATCTCAAGATCTGTCCTGAAGGACACTGCTGTCAGTGATAGAATAATATCCATGTGCCTACAAGGAAGGCCAGTTAACATGACTATTGTTCCAATTTATGCAACCACCACTAAGGCCACAAATGAAGATAGGGAAGATTTTTAATAACTTCTGCAGTCTGAAATTGATGGAATATGCAATAAAAATGCATTGATAATTACTGGTGACTGGGATGCAAAAGTTGGAAATGAAAAAGGCGGCTCAGTAGTTGGAAAATATGACCTTGGTGGCAGAAACAATGCTGAAGATCCCATAAGAGAATGTTGTCAGACCAACAACTTTTTCATTACAAATACTTTTTTTCACCAATGTAAATGTTAATTATACATATGGAATTCACCAAATGGAACATAGGAACTAGATTGACTAAATTTGTGTAAAGAGATGATGAAAAAGCTCAATATCCAAATCAAATATCAAAGAACAAGACCAGGTGCTGATTGTGGGTTAGACCATCAACTGGTCATATGCAGGTTCAAACTGAAACTGATGAAAATTAGAACAAGTGTAAAAGAGCCAAAGTATACACCTTGAGTATATCCCACCAGAGTTCAGAAGCCACCTCAAGAACAGAAATGATGCATTAGAAACTAATAATTGAAAACCAGATGAGTTGTGGCATGACATCAAAGACATCGTTCATGAGGAAAGCAAAAGGTTATTAAAAAGACAGGAAAAAAAGAAAAGACCAAATTACATGTCAAAAGAGACCCTGAAACTTGTCCTTGAACATTGAGGAGCTAAAGTAAAAGGATGACATGACAAAGTTAAAGAACTAAACAGAAGATTTCAAAGAGCAGCTAGAGAGGACAACATCAAACATTGTAATGACATGTGAAATGAACTGGAGATAGAAAAACAAAAGGGAAGAACACACTGTATTTTTCTCAAGCTTAAGGAATTGAAGAAGAAAATCAAGCTTTGAGTGACAATAGTGAAAAATTCTCTAGGGAACATATTAAACAATGCAGGAAACATAAAAAGAAGATGGAAGGAATACACAGAGTAATTACACCAAAAAGAATTGGTAGATTATCAACCATTTCAAGAGGTTACAAATGATCAGGAACCAATGGTACTGAATGAAGAAGTGGAAGCTACCTTGGAGGAACTGATGAAACACAAGGCTCGAGGAATAGATTGAATAACAACTGAGATGTTTCAACAAACAGATGCAGCACTGTACGTGCTCACTTGTCTGTACCAAGAGATTTGGAAAACAGCTACCTGGCCAACTCACTGGAAGACATCCATATTTGTGCCTGTTCCCATGAAAGGGGATCCAACCAAATGCAGAAGTTATCAAATGATATCATTAATATCACATGCAAGTAAAATTTTTCTAAATATCATTCAAAAGTGACTGCAGCAGCATACCGATAGGAAACTGCAGAAAAATCAAGCTGGATTCAGAAGAGGGCATAGAACCAAGGACAGCTTGGCTGATGTGAGATGGATATTGGCTGAAGGCAGGAAATACCAAAAAGATTTCTTTCTATGTTTTATTGACTATGCAAAGGCATTTGACTGTGTGGATCACTACAAATTATGGATAGCATGGTGCAGAATGGGAATACCAGAGCACTTAATTGTACTTATGAGGAATCTGTATATGGACCAGAAGGCTGTCATTCCAATGGAACAAGGAAACAGTGCCCCATTTAAAGTGAGGAAAGGTGTGTGACAGGGCTATATCCTTTTAACATACCTCTTCAATCTCTAAAATGAGCAAATAATGTGAGTAGCTCGTCTTTATGAAGAACAATATGGCATCAGGATTGGAGGAAGACTCACTAATAACTGGTGTTATGCAGATGACACAACTTTGCTTGCTGAAAGTGAAGATAATTTGAAACATTTATTGATGAAAATCAAAGAACAAAGCCTTCAGTGTGGATTGCAGCTCAACATCAAGAAAACAAAATCTCTAACAACTGAGTCAGTAAGCAACTTTATGATAAAGAGAGAAAAAAATTGAAGTTCTCTAAGATTTTGCTTTACTTGGTTCTACAATCAACAACTTTTCCCCAGTTGTCTTTTGAGTGCCTTCCAATCTGGGCAGCTCATTTTCTAGCACTATATTTGACAGTGTTTCTCTGCTATTCATAGGGTTTTCAATGGCTAATTGTTTCAGGAGTGGGTTGCCAGATCCTACTCCTAGTCTGTATTAGTCTGGAAGCTCAGCTGAAACCTGTCCACTATAGGTGACACTGCTTGTATCTGTAATACCAGCAGCATAGTTTTTAGCATCAGAGCAACAAGCAAGCCCCCACAGTATGGCAAACTGACAGACATGAGGAGAAAGCTGAACATTGTATAAAGAAGGTGGAAGAAGAATTGATGTTTTTGAATTATGGTGCTGGAGATGAACATTGAGTATACCATGGGATGCCAAGAGAACTAATAGATCTGTCCTAGAATAAGTGCAACTAGAGTGCTCCTTGGAGGAAAGGATGGCTAGACTATGTTCTACATATTTTAGACATATTTTTAGAAGGGACCAATCCTGGAGAAGGACAGTGTGTTTAGGAAAGTGGCAGCCCAATGGAAAAAAATGAAGACCCTCAACTAGATGGACTGGCACAGTGGCTGCAATAATAAGCTTAAACATAAGTAAATCATGTGCCTGGCACAGTATTGAGGAGTATTTCATTCTGTTGTACATAGGGTCACTATGTGTTGGGCTTGACTCAATGGCACCTGTTGAGGCAGGTCATGCTGACCCAGATGATAATGTAAATATAAACAGGCAGAGATAATAGGATGCTGATTATGCATGTGTCCCCAACTAATGCATTCACTTTATACATTATGCTGAATCATGAATGTGTAACCACCAGCATGCATTCATACTATCATCTTATGTAACCTTACATGTATGACTGTGGCATGATTGGACCATGAGTTGACAACCAGCCACTGCTGTTTTGAAGCCTTAAAAATCCTTCTATCAGCACTGGTGGCATGGAGAATAGCAACTGGGAGAGGATGGGACAAGCAGAGAGGACAGGCCAAGGAAGGGAATGGGGGATATGGAGAGGCAACAGGGCATGCAGAAGGGAAACAACAGTGGGCAGTGGCACCACAGAGGGAATGGAGAGGAACACCCCAGAATAAAGCATGCTACACCTGCCTTTGGCTCCTCCAGCATGTTTTGGTTTCTCTGTGGGCCTCAAGCATTCCTCCCTGGCTGAGGGGCCCAACGGGGGTTCAAGAGCATCTAATAACAGCGTAGTCATCCTACTGTGCTTCTATTTAACTATAACTCAGTAGCCATTAATCAACATTTCTCCATTCTTCATCCATTCCTCCTCTCCTCAGCCTCTGGTAACTACCATTCTACTTTTAACTTCTATGAAATCAATTATTTTAGATTCTACATATGCATGATATCATGTGGTACTTGTCTGTGCCTGGATTATTTCACTTAACATAATGATCTACAGTTTCACATATGTTGTAACAAATGATAGAATTTCATTCTTTATGGATGAATAGTATTCCATTGTGCATATATACCACACATTCTTTATCCATTTATCAGTTGATGGGCAATTTGGTTGTTGCCATTTCCTGTCTACTGCAAATAGTGCTGTAATAAACATGGAAGTGCAGATGTCTCTTTGACATAGTGATTTCATTTCCTTTGAATATAAACCCAAGAGTGAGATTGTTTGATAACACAGTAGCTCTGTTCTTAATTTTTTGAGGAACTTCCATAGAATTTTCTATAATTGCTATAATAATTTACATTTCCACCAAAAGTGTGCAAGAGATCTCTTTTTTCCACATCCCTGCTAGCACTTATTACCTTTGTTGTTGTTGCTGGGTGCTGTCGAGTCAAATCTGACTCATAGCCACCCTATGCACAACAGAACAAAACACTACTCAACACTATGCTGTGCAAACTGCCTTTTTATGTTTGAGCCCATTGTTGCAGGCACTATGTTTCTTCTAATTTTGAGTCCTGCCACATCAGCTAATGGAGGTCCCTTGGACTTTACTCCATTCCAGTCATTAAAGCTGACTTTACTTTGAGGAGTCAACTCTTATGCAGTCTTTTCTTGAATGCCTTTCAGCCTAGGTGGCTTATTTTCAGGCAATGTATTTGGCAGTGATTCTCTGGTATTCACAGTGTTTTCAATATCTAATTGTTTGGGAGAGTGGGTTGTTGAGTTCTTCTCTCTAGTCTGTCTTATTCTGGAAGCTCAGCTGAAACATGTCCACCTTTGGTAGTCCTGCTGGTATCTGAAATACTGATGGCATAGCTTCCAGCCTCATAGCAACGTGCAAGCCCCCACAGCACATCAAACTGATAAACATATGAGGGTTCTTGTCTTTCATCTTATAGTAGCCATTTTCACTGGGATGAGGTTATACCTTATTGTAGTTTTGATTTTCATTTCCCTGATTATTAATGATGTTAAACATTTTTCACATACCTGTTGTCCATTTATATGTCATCTTTTGAGAAATGCCTATATAGATCTATTGCCCATTTTTTAATCAGATTTATTTTTGATCTTGGGGTTTTATTTGTTTGAGTTCCTTCCATATTCTAGATATCAACTCCTTGTTAGATGTATAGTTTGTAAATATTTTCATCCTTCTATAGATTGTCTCTTCACCCTGTTGATTGTTTCCTTTGCCATGGAAATTGAGTCATTTTTTGTTCTTTGTAATCGCATCTGTATTTTTCTTTTGTTTCCTATGCTTTGAAGTCTTTTCCAAAAAAAATCTTTGTCCATTCTGATACCCTCAAGCATTTTGCCTGTTTTCTTCCAATAGCTTCATAGTTTCAGATCTTACATTTACATCCTTAATCTATTTTGAGTTTTTTGGAACAGTGACAGGTAGAGGCCTAAGTTCATTCTTCCACATATGGATATACACTTTTTCTAGTACTAACTTGAAAAGATTATCTTTTTGCCATTGCATATTCTTAGCACCTTTGTCAAAAATCAGTTAGCTGTAGATGCATGGATTTATACTCTAGACTCTCTATTCTGTTCCATTGGTTTATGTGTATTCTTCAATGCAATAGCATGCTATTTTGATTCCTACAGATTTGGAGTAAGGTAATGTAATGCCTCCTGCTTTGTTCTTTAGCTCAAGATGGTTTTGGCTATTCAGGTTTTCACTTGTTTTTTTGTTTGTTTGTTTGTGTTTTCTTTTGTGGTTCCATAAGTTTTAGAATTATTTTTTCTAGTTCTATGAAGAATGTCATTGGGATTTTGACAGAGGTTGCATGGAACCTGTAAATTGCTTTGGGTAATGTGGACATTTTAACATTACTGAATCTTCCAATCCATGAACATGGGATGCTTTTCCACTTCTTTGTGTTCTCTTCAATTTCTTTCACCAATGTATTGTAACTTTTATTGAAGAGATATTTTGTCTCTGGTTAAGTTTATTTCCAGGTATTTCTATTTTATATTTGTATCTACTGTTAATGGGATTGCTTTCTTGATTTCTAATTCAGGTGGTTAATAATAACAATGCTAGTGATTTTTGAAAGTCAATTTTGTATCTTGTAAGTTTGTTGAATTCACTTGTTAGTTCTAATAGTTTTATGGTAACATTTTCGGGGTTTTCTTCATATAAAATTATGTCATCTGCAAAGAGTGGCAACTTCTTTTCCAGTTTGGATGCCTTTTCTTTCTTTCTCCTGCTTGCTTGGTCTGGCTAGGACTTCTAGAACAATATTGAATAAAAGTAGTGAAAGTGGGCACCCTTGTATTATTCGGGATCTTAGAGAGCTTTTCTTTAGTCAGTATAATGTTATCTGTTGGTTTATTATAAATGCCTTTGGTATGTTGAAGTTTGTTCCTTCTATGTCTAAATTTTTAGGATTTTCATCATGGAGTCGTGTTGGATTTACTCTAATGTCTTTCTTGCATCTATTGGATTGATTATATGGGTCTTGTCCTTTATTCTGTTGATGTGGGGTAGCATGTTTATTGATCTGCTTATAATAAACCATCTTTGCATTCTCAGGATGAATTCCACTTGATGATGGTAAATAACATTTTTAATATGCTGCTGACTTTGGTTTGCTAGTATTTTACAGAGGATTTCTATGTTTATATTCATTAAGAATATGGGCCTGTGGTTTTCTTTTCTTTGGTTGTTTATTCTTATCTGATTTTGCTATGAGTATAAGGCTAGCCTCATAGAATATGTTAATTGGAATAATTTATTCTTCTATTTTTTTGGATAACTTAAGGAGAATTGGTATTTGTCACTTTTATTGGGGGTACTGGGGAGCTGAACCTATAGGGCCTTGTGCATACTTTGCAATTGCTCTACCACTGGAGGTGAGCTGCACCATTAGTCCCCTTTTTAAAGATTATTTTTGAGATACAGTCTCACAAAGTTATGCAGACTGCCTCTGGCCTTGAACTTGTGATTATCCTACCTCTACCTCCTGAGTCACTGGGATTACAGATATGTGCCATTATGTCCAGCAGTATTAGCTCTTCTTTAAATGTTTGGTAGAACACAGCAGTGAAGCCACCTTCTCCTGGGCTTTTCTTTGATGAGATTTTTTTCCCCTGATTCAATATCTCCTGATTCAATGTCATTTGCTATTGGTATGTTTATGTATTCTATTTCTTCTTGATTCAGTCTTAGTAAGGTGTGTCTAGGAATTTGTCCATTCCTTCTGTTGTTGTTGTTAGGTGCCCTCAGGTCAGCATCTGACACATAGCGACCCTGTGTACAACAGGGGGAACACTATTGTCAGTGCTTCTCTGCTGTTCATAGGGTTTTCAATGGCAGGTTGATTTTTTTTTGGGGGGGGGGAGTTTATCTTGTTTCTCTTTTAAAAGTTTTTAGTCTCTATTTTATTTAATTCTGCTTTGATATTTATCATTTCTTTCCTTCTAGTTTGGGGTTTGGTTTGTTCTGTTTTTTATTAGAAATTTTTAATGTACATCATAATGTGATTCATTTTGACATGCTTTTCATTGTGACAATTTTCATATATGCAATTTGATAAGCATTATTCATATAGGTTACCCCTTACCCTACTCTGTTTCCCCCCTCCCCCCTTCCCATCTAAGTTTCCCAACCAAGTCTTCTCTATCTTTTACTATATAGTATT
>VMDO01016737.1:16714-47022 GCA_007922755.1 Pedetes capensis | reverse complement strand
TGTGTGTGTGTGTGTGTGTGTGTGTGTGTGTGTGTGTGTCTGTGTGTGTCTGTGTGTCTGTGTGATATACAATAGCATGGTGAAGGAGACAGGTGAAAATAAAGCTATACTGGAGTAATATAGTAAAAACCAATAGTCATGCAAATTTGTACAAAGAATTTAAGAGGATGAAAACTGTGCTTTGCTGAGGTCTGCATTCTGGAGTCTATCCAGATATATTCTGGTACATATGGCTTTGAAATTGTTTCTGTAGAGGGACAAGAGATAGGTCTTCATGTTTCAGCATCCTACTGATATCACCAGTGCTCCTGTCCATCTTCTTGTGATTCTGCTTTATCTTTTTTATTAGGCTCCTATCTATAACTCTTTGTTTTCTCAGAAGCTAAACAGGGTCAGCCTGGTTAGTCCTTGGATGGAAATATGAGGTGCTGCAGGCTAGGGAGAAGGGCCTGGCAATCCATTCCCAAAACAATCCATTATTGAAAACCCTATGAATAGCAGAGAAGCACTGATATAGTGCTGGGCATGGCACAGTGTCAGGGAGCGTTTCCTTGTGTTGTACATAGGGTTGCCATGAGCCAGACCCAACTCAACAGCACCTAATAGCAATAACAATGTAAAGTAAGAAATTTATGATACTATACCTCTTGTTCTCCCTTTCTAATCTTTGGGCTGCAGGTGTCATATTTTTTACTTATTATTATAACATCAATGCTGAATTTCTGTTATGTTCATTTCCCCTTGCTACTATAATGAATTACCAATAATTAGCAGCTTGAAACAACATGAATTTATTATTGTACATTTCTGTAAGTCAAAGTCTGACAAGAGTCTCACTGGGCAAAGTGATTTCCATCATATTTGAATTGCACTTACAGAACAGACAATTTTGTACAGGAAAATATATGATTTTAGTCAAGCTTAATTCTCTAAAATTTAACTTCAATTTTCTTGTTTAGTTGAGTGCTAGCTTTAAAATTAGAGGAAAGTTCATATGATTTATATATATTATATATATATATGTATATATATACATATATGTGTGTATATATATATACATATATATACATACACACACATATATATGTGTGTATACTTATTACATAGAAGTAACAAGATACATATTTTATTGTTTGCCCTCTTAAATATTTTTGGATTATGGTAGGATTTCCACATGTTATAAAATGAACAAGAAATGTTTCCTACCTATGGAATCTTACAAAATGAAAATGCACTGTTAGTTGTAAAATTCAGGTTTAAAAGTAGTAATATATGAATTTAAACATGAAAGTGCAAACTTTGATCTTTCGCAAAGTATGCCAATATCATTTCATGTATTCTGAAGCAATCTCGAAACAATCAGCCATTGAAAACCCTATAAGGTTCGCTATGAGTCAGACACAACTTGGCGGCACCTAACAACAACAACATATAGAGTTAGGAAATATTCAGTGTTTTCCCATTAAAATAAAGTAAATTGATTGTTCATTCTACATAAATTAAAGCTAAAGTAAATATCGTCTATAATTTTCTGTGCAAAAGCACTCGAAGACAGCTCACATGAGAATTTTTAACAATTGGTCAATGTTCATAGCCTTTTTGTTCTCAGTACTACGTGGTTTAACCCAGGGACATACATATGTTAGGCAAGTGCTCCACCACTGAGCTCCAGGCCCCCTATGCCTTTTTCTTCTATTTAATTTTTTGAGACAGATTTTCTCTAAGTTGCTCGGGCTGCTTCTGGCATGGAATTTACGATCTCATGATCCTACTGCCTCAACCTCCTTAGTCACTGGGATTACAGGCCTACACCAAGGCCCTCAGTCATAACCTGTTTTGAAACTGGAGTTTTCATTCTCTCCAATCCCTGAAATGGTATAAGATTTCAATGTCCCAAATAAGATATAGTGTCATTAGTATATGCATAGGTTGTTGTTGTTGTTGTTAGGTACCGTCCAGTTGGTATCCAACTCATAGCGACCCTCATAGGGTTTTCATTGGCTGACTGTTTCAGGATGGCCTTGGGAGTGGATTGCCAGGTCCTTCTACCCATTTTTGCGGTGCTGGGAATTGAACTCAGGACCTCAGAGACTGCAGTGCAGAGCTCTACCAACTGAGCTAAATCCCAGCCATATACATAGGTATGTACTCTTTATTAAATATTATTCAAAAGTGGATTTGATATAAATTGACTAAATAGCATCCATGGTCTATATATTTGGGATTAGGAATTTGTATAGCCAATGGTAGGTGTTCCTACACCATCCTTTTTTGGTAGAACTGGTTGAGAATATTGAGAATTTGGACAACAAAAAGGATGAGGATGAAAATGAGGACGAAGAGAATGAGAAAAAGAAAAAGATAAACATGGGGTTTGGGAATCGTGCTGTCTCCCATCTTTGAACATGTCACTGTCCATCGCTACTGAGTGCTGGCTGATCAGTTTAGACATCAATGCGTTCGCTTCCTCTCTGTAAGTCTAGTCTATGTAGTGTCATTTGTATTCACCTCGGGCAGACACCGAGCCTCTGCTCATTTCATCAAAGAACTATTTATGAGGCTGTAAAAAAGATGAGTTTCTCCGAATAGTCTCCAAATTAAACTTTTTAAAGTTTAATGTTGGCACACAAGAATAATTACAGTTATAAACCATTAAACATTTAGAAGAAATTTATAGGATTGGAGGGAGAAAATTTACAGCTGTGGCCTAATACAATAAATTTCCCCTGTAAAAGCAGAACCACAGAAACATTTCTATTCAGGACTCCAGAAGAAGAAAATGCTTTATTAACGTTACCCAAACATGAAGGCACTATATTCGGAGATTATTTATATAGAAAGATGAATACCTTTGTAAGACATAGTTAATTAACCTTACAAGCAAAAGTCAATATTTTTTGTTTTATTTTTCATATCAGTAAATAGAGTATATTAAATGCATTCATAGAATTAGGTTATATATACTCGCTTATCCTATAAGATAGTTCAGTGCCTTCGAATGTTTATATTTCTTCTAAGAGATATGATGCCAAAATTATTATACTCCTGTGTGGGTTGTTTGTTATGGCAGATGATCTTATGTTTTCTCTTTGTTTGTTTATTTGTTTGTTAAAAGCCCTATTACTGCCATTGAGTTTCTATGATAACATTGTTGTTGTTGTTGTTAGGTGCAGGGTTTTCAATGGCTGACTGTTTCGGGATTGCCTTGGGAGTGGATTGCCAGGCCCTTCTCCCACTTTTGCGGTGCTGGGAATTGAACTCAGGACCTCAGAGACTGCAGCACAGTGCACTACCAACTGAGCTGCCCTGCAGTCTCTGGGGTCCCAAGTTCAATTCCCAGCACCACAAAAATGGGAGAAGGACCTGGCAATCCACCCCCAAGGCAATCCCGAAACAGTCAGCCATTGAAAACCCTATGAGGGTCACTATGAGTCAGATACGACTCAACAGCACCTACCAACCAACGGTAACTTATTTATCTATAATTCTACTACGTCTTCATACTGCAATATATGCCTGGTTCTGAAGGAGTTTACTCTAACAAGTTCTGCATTATAATGCCTTATTAGTGTGATGAAGTAGAATTGTCAGGGCAACTGCTCAGTCTTGGTGAGAAAATATCTGGTCATCCTAAGGGATTGAATATTCAGTTAACTAATCATTTACTGCTTAGAGCTCAGTTCTACCTGTCATGCTACTTTACCTCCAAACAACCATGACTTTACATTTGTTCCCTCTTCCTTTGTGACCTTTGATAGCATTAGAAATCATTTCTTTTATAAATCTTGCACATTTCCCATTGTTTCTCTAAGTATATTCATTCTTTTTGCTCTGGCTGTGGATGCGTTCATTAATTTTATTGCTTCACTGGTTGTTGTATGCCATCTCTTTATTGAATTATCATATCACTTGTAATTTTAATTAATTCTCTTGGGTATTCAAGGTAAACAATAATATCCTCTATAAATAAATATAATTTTATTTCTTATTCTGGCCTAATTTTAACTCTTTTTCTCTTTCCTCTCCCTCCCCATCCCCTATCTTTCTAGAATTGGTTTAGAAGGTTATTTATTTATTCATTTATTTATTTTTATCTGAATACTGTGGGATTGAATCCCAGGCATTCCAGCACTAAGCTGCACCAGTAGCACCTTTTTCATTTTACTTTTTTTATTTTTCACTTTGAGACAGAGTCTCTAAGTTGTACAGACTGCCTCTGTCCTTGAAATCATTATCCTCCAGCCTCAGCCACCTGAGTCACTGGGATTACAGGAGAGTAACATGGCACCTGGCAGTTTAGAAGGCTTTTAAATAATTGTGGTGATCAGAGAAGCTTTCAGAGTTTGCGCACTAATATGGTGCTAATTTCTGTGCTGGCTAAGGTAATAGTTAAAGAGAGAAACTTAGGCTTATGAGTTTTTCATTGCAGTGTTGGGGACTGAGGTTAGGACCTTGCACATGCTAGGCAAGTGCTCTACCACTGAGCTACACCCTCAGCCCCGGCACAATTTTTAAGGAAGTGTTTCTAATGAGACTTAGCAAATTTATGACTTATCAATCCATTATAATATAATATAAAGAGATTTTTATATACTTTTTAATTTTGATCTATTTCTATGGTGAATTAAGTTAATGGATGTGTTAATAAAAAGAAATTTTTACATGCCTGACATAAGCCCCACTAGATCATGTTATATTAATATTTGTATATGATACTGGGTTGTTGATAAAATTGTATAGAATATAATAGTTTATTTTACTTCTTGTTGTTAGGTGCTGTAGTGAAACACTATTGTCATTGCTTCTCTGCTATTCATAGGGTTTTCAATGGCAGGTTGACTTTTGGGAGTGGGTTGCTGGGTCCTTCCCCCAAGCCTACAGCACTTGGTGTTCCCAGGTGTTCTTCTAACCAACTACTAACAAGGCTGGACCCTGCTTAGCTTCCATGATCTAACAGGATGTGATGCCACAGTGTTAGCTGCTGCAGGCTATTTTATTTCTAGGAATGATGCATTTCTTGAATGCATCAAGAAAAATGCTAATAATACAAAGATGACATATATTAAAGCATATTTATATTTGGTTAAACTTATATAGGATATAAAACAAAATGAAATAGTAGATTAGCTAACTGCATAGCCTATTGATTTGTACTTTTATAAAGCTTAAAATAACCACTGAAGTTAAATAGAAAAGTTTTTAATAAGTGGCTATCTTTATTACTATACATTTGAAACTAATAATCTAATAGAGTTTTTATAAATCAGTTAATTATTATAGTGAATATGTTAACAAAGTTATTACTAATAAAACCAAATCAAAACAAAAGCCATGTTCCTGAAGTAGACCTATTCTGGAGTGGTAGAGTGAGGAACTTGACAATATTGTCCCCAGTGAAATGACCCTTTAATTGGAAAAAAATCATACCAAACAAACACCTAGAAAGGCTCTCAACATTTTCCTTAGTACATACAGTGAACAGATAAATGATCACTCAAGAAAATCTTATTAGTTTCAATTGGTGATGTGATGTCCCCTAATCAGAACATAACCACTAACATCATGTCACTAAGACCCATGTCCTTTTTAAGAATGTATTAGGTATTTCTTTTTACTGAAAGTGGCTTCATGGTTTAGTTTAAACCTTTATTAAAATATTAGATCTGTTTTGGTCTCAAAATACATATTTATCAACATTTATAAACAGGATTAGTTTACTCAAGGTGAACATAAATATATAGATCAGATCTGTTAGACTCATACATCACCAGTTAAGATGAAACTTAACATGTTTACATACTACTCCCCAATTCTGTCAATGTAAACCTTACTCCAGATAGGTGGGAGGAAGAAAGGGCTTTCTTCCATTGCTTTCAGCCTAGGACCATAATTTCAACCCAAATGATATGCGAGAGGCCCTGGGTTCATATTCTAACTATTGTGACAAAAAATGTAAATGGTAGAATTATGAAAGAGACTCAAAATAACATAAGGAATAATTAACAATGCCACCATATACATAATAGAAGTATCAGAGGAAAAGAAGAGTAAGTGGTGGAAAACATATTTTAAAAAGTATTGTTGTTAGGTGAACTGGAGCCAAATTGGACAAAAAGTGACCCTATGGAAAACAAAAAGAAACATTTCTTGAAACAGCGTGATGCACATGACATTTTTTATGTGGAAGCCCATTGTTGTAGCCACTATGTCAATACATATAGTTGAGAGTCTCCTATTTTACAATGAACCGCCACTATCCTAAACATGATGTCCTTCTCTAGGGATTGGTCTCTCCTGACTGTGTGTCCAAACTATGTAAGATGAAATCTAAGCTATCCTTGCTTCCAAGGAGCAGTCTGGTGCACCTCCTCTAGGATGGATCTGTTGATTCTTCTGGTAGTCCATTGCATAATCAGGCTTATGAGTTTTTCAATTCTTTTCCTGTTCCACTTATTCATCGCCCAGCTTTCACAATCATATGATGCTACTGAAAATGACATGCCGTGATTCAGGCACACCTTTGTCTTCATGTGGCCTCTTTACTTTTCAACACTTTTGAGAGGTCTTTTGCAACAGCTTATCCCAGTGTAATGTGTCTTTTGATGTCTTGACTGCTGCTTCCACAGTTGTTGATTGTAGAATCAAGTGAAGCAAAAACGTGGACAACCTCAATCATTTCTCCATTTATCATGAAGTTGCTTATTGACCCAGTTGTAAGGATTTTTGTTTTGTTGATGCTGAGATGCAATCTATACTGAGGGCTATGTTCTTTGATCTCCATCCGTAAATGTTTCAAATCTTCCTCCATTTCTGCAAGCAGAGTTGTCATCCACATAATGCACGTTGTTAATGGATCTTCCTCCATTCTTGATGTTGTGTTCCTCTTCATAAAGTAAAGATTCTCAGATTTTTTGCTCAACATAGAGTTTGAAGAGATATGATAAAAGGATACAATTCTAACACACACCTTTCCTGATGTAAACCAAGCAGTCTTTCCTTGTTCTGTTCAAGGGACTGCCTGCTGGTCCAGATTCCTGATGAGTATAATTAAGTGCTCTGGTTTTCCCAATCTTCACGTTATCCAGAATTTGTTTGGATCCACAGAATCAAATACTTTTGCATAATACATAAAACTTACATAGACATTTTTCTGGTATTCTCTGCTTTTGACTAATATCAATCTGACATCAGCAACGATGTCCCTGGTTCCACACCCTCTTCTGAATCCAATTTGATTTTCTGGCATTTCCCTTTATATGTAATGCTACAGTCACTTTTGAGTCATATTTAGCAAAATTTTACTATCATGTAATATTATCTGTTAATGTCTCTACTTGGTTGGATCCCTTTTCTTGGGAATAGGTACTATTATGGATCTCTTCAAGTCAATTTTCTAGTAACTGTTTTCCAAATCTCTTGGCATAAAAACGTGAACATCACCAGTACTGCATTTATTTGTTGAAGCATCTTAATTGGTATTCCATCAATTCTTGGAGCATTGTGTAACATCAGTTCCTTCAAGGTATCTTCCATTTCTTCCTTCAGTATCATTGGTTCCAGATCATATGTGACCTCTTGAAATGGTTGATCACCTTTTTTTTTTTTTTTTTGGTATAATGACTTTGTGTGTTCCTTCCAACCTCTTTTGATGGGTCCTGTGTTGTTTAGTATTTTCCCTGTAGAGCCTTCACTATTCCTACTAGAGTCTTGAACATTTTCACCAATTCTTTAACCTTGAGAAAAACAGAGCATGGTCTTCCTTTTTGTTTTTGTTATCTATGTTTTACACATGTCATTATGATACTTGATTTTGTCTTCATGAACTGCCCTTTGAAATCTTCTCTTTAGTTCTTAAACTTCATCATATCTATCTTTTACTTTAGCTGCTTGATGTGTAAGGGCAAGTTTCAAACTCTCTTTGACGTGTAATTTTCTCTTTTCTTTTTGTCCTGTGTTTTTAATAACCTTTTACTTTGCTCATGAATGATGTCTTTGATGTCATGATCTTCAATAATTACTGTCTAACATAACAAATCTGCTCTTGAGATGGTCTCTGAATTCAGGTGGTATGTACTCAAGGTCATATCTTGGCTCTTGTACATTTGATCTAATTTTCCTCAGTTTCAGTTTAAACCTGCATATGAACAGTTGATGGTCTGATCCACAATCAACACCTGGTCTTGTTCTGACTCTTGATATTGAGCTTTTCCGTCATCTCTTTCCACAAATGTAGTTCATTTTGTTCCTGTATGTTCCATCTGATAAATTCTGTATCTATAGTCACCATTTATGTTGGTGGAAAAATGTATTTACAATGAAATTCATTGGTTTGACAAAATTCTATAATGCCATTTCTAGCAATGTTTCTGTTACCAAAGCTATATTTTCCAACTTCTAAGACATTTTGTTTCCAACTTTTGCATTCTAGTCACCAGTAATTATCATTGTATAATGATAATATGTCCAATCCATTTCAGACTGCCGAAGCTGGTAAAAACCTTCCCTTTCTTCATTTGTAGCCTCACTGATGGGTGTATAAATTTGAATAATAGTCATATTGATTGGCTTTCCTTGTAGGCGTATGGATATTATTCTATCCCTGATAGCTTTCTACCTCAGGAGATATCTTGGATGTCTTTTTGATAATGAATATAATACCATTTCTATTTAAGTTGTCATCCCCAGCCTAGTAGACCATATGATTTTTTGATTTAGAGTGGCTAATACCAGGCCATCTTAGCTCACTGATGTGCTCTATTTCCCTTTTGATGGTTGCTACTTTTCTGAAATTCATACTATGTACATTCAACATTCCAGTTATTAAAGGATATTAACAGTTATTCCTTCTCAGTTTGAGTCATGATATATCAGCAAACAGAGGTCCCTTGGACCTTACTCCATCCTAGTCATTAAGGTTGTCACTACTTTGAGGAGGCAAACTTCCTTAGTGCAATCTAAGCTGAAGGGCTCATTTTCTGGCATTATATCTGACAGTGTTTCTATGCTAGTCATGGGATTTTCAAAGTCTAATTGTATTAGTTAAGAAAATTCTCAATTTGATGAACAAAGTCAATCTATATATCTAAGAAGCACATTAAAGTCACAATAAAATAAACACAAAAGTTCCCAACTAGAAATTTCTAAGTTAAATGTTTACAGTCAAGGATATTTACCTAATTATTTTACATAAGTTTTATATTTCCATGCATCTGTTTAAAATAAGTTATAACTACGTCAAAGCGAAGATCTTGAACATAGAAAGAAAAAAGCAATTGATCCTATATGAACAAAACATATTATGATTAATAAGTGACTTTTCATCAGAAACAACGGAGGCAAAATATTATACATAACATATTCAAGTTTCAATAAGGTAAAAAAAAACATTAATAAAGATGAATTATACAGAATTTTTGCTATCAGATCTGTTACAATAATGCTTTTCAAGTTGAAAGCATCTGACAACAGACATTAATTCTAAACCAAATGGGAAAATAAAGTGCTAAAAGAGAATTATGTATGTATTTATAATAAATAGTATAATTATGAATTTATTTTCCCTCTTTTAAATAGCTTTTTGAAAGTTGAATGAAATAATATGTCTATAACTTGTTACTGGATGTGCAGTATTTGTGTGTGTGTTGTGGTAGGTAATATGCAATAACAGCACAAAGCTGGCAGTCTGAAATAAAGCTGTATTGGAGTATAAAGAGGAAAAATGAATGGTAAGGTAAGTCTATAGGAGGAAATGAAGAGACTCAGAACTGGAATGATGAAAATGTTCTGTACTATATTTTGGTAACAGTTGTCCAAGTATATGCATTTAGTGAGATATAATTAAATTTTATACCTAAAAAGAGATAAAGTACATCTTAAATGTATAATTTGAAATATGCCAGTAGAGGACAGAATTCTCACACAGAGAATATCATGTATAAGACATGAATATTACATTTAAAATCTAAGGATGTTGAGATATCATAAATGGGATAGCAAATGATGGCATTTGTGACCAGAAAAATAGATAAGCCAAGATCATCCAAGGAAATGTGCGTATTACATGTTATATACTAGGATTTCTATTGTCTAATTTTAATTTGAAAAGATGAAAACAATTTTTATAATTTTAATTCGTCATAAAAATTCATCCTTAGCTCATCCCACAAGTATGTATTAAGCACACATAAAATGAAACAATTTGCTTTGTGTTGGACCTTATAGGGTTAACTTTTCTGAGAGATTTTAAAAAAACAAACATTTTAATTATAATCGAGACTGAAAAATAATATTTTAGGCTGAATTATCACTAGTGGGTTTGTACACATCGATTATCAGAGTAGCCTTCAATAGAGAATAGTTGTGCCATAATGCAAGGATTAAGAGATTAGAGATAATAGAGCAGTTTTCAAAAAAGAAATCCTATCCATCTACATTCCATACTGAGAATACTTAGTTTTTTAGTAAGGGGCAAACACTTTGGTCTACATAAAACATAAAACAATAGGGAAGGATAAAAAAGAGAAAAAACCATAAGTATGTTTCAATTCAAAATCAAATTCAATGTAATATTTAGTAACAACATCACATTACATGAGAGTAAGATTTTTTAGAAACTTCGTGTTGATTTAGTTTTCAAGGAGTAGCACATTAATGGGCACTTTGAAAAACCATGTTTATTTTTATGATTCTGTTTGTGTATTTGATAGTGTTTAAAATGGAAGAAAAAGATGGTAGAAAATTGTAATGGTGAGAATCAGAGAAAAGAAATATTTCTGTAGTAGATGAGGTTTGTGTTATTCCTTATTTTGCTGTCTTCCTGCCCAGGATTTGTTGACTGGTGTAATCAAGCGAAGGAGCAGTGGTGATGGATGTCAGATGATTATAATTTCTGTGTTGTTGTTCCAGCCATCACAAGTCTGAAATATTTTCAGAATTGCTGCAGCTGCAACTGATGCCATTTCTGAGCAATGATCATAACAATTTGCAAATATACATGGATTAGCATGGTGCTAATGTGAGCCTTGGAAGCCAGTACACTGTGCAGCTGTTCATTTTCAGTGTATAAATGTCCAGTCCTATGGGAACAATGCCTTTGCATCAGGATGAGGACATCCAATGGCTTTCAGACTGGCATAGATATAAATTACAAATTAACTATAAACCTGAAAATATATTATTTCCCTATAAATATCAAAAGTCAAGAAATTAAAATTGAGATTTATATGTATGAACCAACTTCTTTTGTAAATAAAGAATGTGTGCACATGGACCTCTGGTTTGATTGATTAGCTGCTGGTGGAGGTAAACAAAGTCAGATTAGGGATTCTTGTAATCATATACAAGTTGAAAATTTCTGGAGAAATAGGTTACCTAAAATTTAATTTTTCTTCAGATTAGAGTTTCATCCATTTAGTCTTTTAGACACATTTTCCCTGATAAAATTAATTGAATGATTTGTGGCTCTCAAACACTGGAAAGTAAAATAAAGTCAAATACCAAAATATTTCAGTTTTCCCCTCAATTATATTATGTGTAAATCTCTCTTAAAATCAAAATTAGTGTCTGGGTAAAACAAAAGGCTATATATTGCATTTTTTGTTCTTTTTGAAATAGGTCTGTTTATGATTTAAAACTAATTTCATGTTTAGTATATAGTGTTTCTTTTACTACACACACATTGGATATTAAAGTATATAAATTATGGGGTCAATTGAATGGCTTTGTTGTTCCTTTTTTGGCAGGGGCAGCGTTTTAAATGCTACCCATGGACAAAGCTTATGTAAAAACAGAAATTCACATCCTTTTGGCAGTAATACTTTGTTATATAGTCTAAAGATTGTAACAAATTTTTAATAAATTGCAGGGTAATTTTCTTTTGATATGCATCGATATTAAAATAAGTTGAGAAGTAAGTTGGTTGAGGTAGGGCATGCCTATAATTCAATTGACTTAATTCCAGTGACTCAGATGCTGAGGAAGGAGGATTGCAAGTTTCAGGCCAGAGGCAGTCTATGTGAGTTAGGGAGATCTTGTCTCAAATATAAAACAACACAGTGGAGATGCAGCCCAGTGGTAGAACGCTTGCAAAGTAAGTGCAAAGCCCTGGGGTTCAATTCCCAGGTGCTGCCTAAAGGAAAATAAATGAAGAAGAAGAAGAAGAAGAAGAAGAAGAAGAAGAAGAAGAAGAAGAAGAAGAAGAGGAGGAGGAGGAGGAGGAGGAGGAGGAGGAGGAGGAGAAAGAGGAAGAGGAAGAGGAAGAGGAAGAGAGGAGAAGAGAAAAGAGAAAAACAAGGAAAGGGCTGGAGGTACAGCTCAGTTGTAGAGCACTTGCCCAATGCAAAGCCCTGGGTTCAATGCCCAACACAGAAATATACAAACAAATAGTGTGAAGTAATGCTTCTGTGTTAGAAATACAGATCAAAACTCAGTAGACCCATCTTGTGCCTAAGAATTAGTAAAGCTCTTTTTAAAAAGCCCTGGAACTCATTCCATACTACGCAGATCTTGAGCAGATCAGTGGAGTTTGTATTTCACCAAAATTCTGGCATTTATTTGTCTTTCACCAATGAACCATAGAACAACAACGATTACAATGAAAAACAGCCACAACAAACTATACTGGTATGTGATTCAAACAAGAATTTAAAAATATTTGTCTCTTGCTATATGCATTATACAAGGCTTGCAGCTCTTAGAGATAAATAAGGTCAGAAGCTAGAAGTTATGATCACTTATGTGGAAGAACTACTGATATACATTGGAAAAATTAAAAATGCACAAGACAAATACAAAAGTATTAAGGGAGTAATCAATTTAAAAAGTGAGACAGGCACAGTGGTTCACACCCCTGGTCCCAGAACTTGGGAGATTAAGATAGAAGGAATGAAAGTTGAGACTAGCCTCAGCTATATAGTGATATTCTGTCTCAAAAAACAAAACAACAAAAATATTACTGAAAAACTTTAATACTGAGGGAAATCAATGAGAGCCAAAGTTTCAAATAATGCCTCATGAAGAAGATAAAGTATAAGAAATGTAAAATATAACGTTCTTTACCACTTGGAATAATTGGAACATTCAGAGATGAGTTGATAAGGGTCTTCATTGTCAGAACACTAGAATCATAAGATTTTGAGACCTGACATTAGAATACTACTTTCATATTGAAGAGAATTGAGAAAATATTGAATAAGTAGTGGAGCCTCAAATTGTGAAGAAATTTGGAAGTGAAGAAGGGTAGGAGATGCTACACTGATTACTCTGAAATCTTTTCTGCACATTTTTTAGAATATAAAGATTATTTCATGTGCTCCAAGAGTGACCCTGATAAAGTTTGAGTAAATATATGTGTAAAACACTGTCATCAAATCAAGAGTGTGAATACTAAAGAATTGATTGCTAGTGATTAATAATCATCTGTTCTAATCTTAATAAATATACTATGTACAGCAAGAGTTAAATTGTTTTAAAATTAGAATTACAAAAGGCTGTAACAGCTTTCTAATCCAGTTATCTCATTTTCTGATACACACTTTTGAGAAGAGCTAAAATAAATTCTAATTTTTTCCTATTACATCATGAGGCAATATGTTGACAAAAAAGACAAATACTGATATTACTGTATCTAGGGTGTTGAGTTATGTTTACTTTGTTTACCTCTTGACTATTTCATGTCATTGGTCTATTCTTCCATTAATAAAATAATATATTGATACTGTAGCTTTATATTAATTGTGAAGTAGTGTGATATCAATTCTCTGACTTTGCATTCCTCTTAAATATTGTCTTGGTTATCTGAGTTATTTTCTTTTCCATAAGATCTCTAGAATCACTTGTGGATCCCCACAAATTAACGACTTGTTCTGATTTTGTTGAAGTTGTGTTGAATCAATAGATTTAGTTGTAAAGAATTAATGCCTTTACAATGTTGAAATTTCATGTATATAGAATATCTCTTCATTTATTTATAATTTCTTTCATTTTTTTACAGAGATTTTATTTTTCCTCAGTAGACACTTGAAGTACTTTGTTAGATTTATATTTGAGTATTATTTTTGGTTCTATTGAAAATGGTATGTTTCTTTTAAAAATTCCAATTGTTTACAGCCAAAATATAAGAAATTACTTGATTTTTGTATGTTAACCTAATATCCTACAATTTTGCTATAACTGCTTATTAGCTCCATGAGTTCTTTTGTTTTTTATTCCCTTGGATATTATACATAAATAATTACATATATTCTGTGAACAAAAATAGGATTTTTTACCCTTCACAATCTGTATAACATTTAAGCCTCTTTTCTGTCTTAATAGATCAGCTAGGACTTTCAGGATAATATTGTACAGGAGTGAGGAAACCAGACATCTTTGCCATAGTACTCGTCTTAGAGGGAAAGCATCAACTTCCTCATTAAGCATGATGTAAGCTATGGGTTTGTTTGGTTTTTTTTTTTTTTTTGGAAGACTTTTATTTTGATGGAGAAAGTTCCCTTCACTTCCTAATTTGCTCAGAATTTTTACAATGAATAGATGAGGGATCTTGTTAATTTTTTCTACATCTATCAATATTATCATTTGATTTTGCTTTTAGTAGCCTGTTGATACAATGGATTTCAGAATCATTAATTGGTTTTCAAGCGCTAAACCAATCATGCATATGTGGAATTTTTCCCACCTATTCATGATATAGCATTCTTGTTATACATTGTTGGCTTCAATTTGCTAATATTTCATTGATGATTCTTTAATCTATATTCATAAGATTTATTGGAAAGTAACATTCCTTTTTTATAATATAGTTGTTTGATCTGGTATTAGGGTAATTCTGACCTTGTAAGATTGAGTTTGATGGTATTTTTTCTAATTCTATTTTCTGAGATAGATTGTAAAGAAATAATTAATGTCTTCTCTGTCTTTGCTAGAATTCACTGGTGAATACATCCAGGCCTGGTTCTTTGTGTTTGAGTTATTAACTATTGATTCCATTTTTTTCAGTAGGTACAGGATTATTCATTTTAAATATTTCTCCTTTTTCACGTTTGGTAGATTGTGTATTTCAAGGATTTTGTCTAAGTTATATGTAAGCTATCAAATTTACAGGTATGGACATTTTCATCATCTTTATTTTCTTTTCTATTCACGGATGCTCAAACTCTCATCAATAGTGGTGATGCCTCATTTGATTAAGATGCTAGCAGAGTATGTCTTGTCTGTTTTTTTCATTACTTAACATGTCTAGAGGACAATCACTTTGTCAACTTTTTCTAAAAACAGTCTTTTGGTTTGATTGATTTTCTTTGTTGATTTTCTGTTTCTAATTTCCTTGATTTTGGATTTCACTTTCATTATTTCTTTTCTTATGCTTATTTTAGATTTAATACAAACTCGCTTTAGAATTTTTTCAATAGTTCTTTATTTTTTCATCCTGTCTGAAATATATTTCCAGTATATATAGACTTCCAGTATGGACATTTTTAAACATTTATTTTCATTGCTTTATCACTTCATCATTTCTGAAGGGTCTTTAGTTATTATTTTATTTTTAATTATTTGAAGTAGGGCATCTTATCCTCTTCTACTTTTTCTTTTCTTTCCTATTCTTTGGTCTTTGCCTTTTGTTTTTTTAGTTTGATTTGTCCTTTTAAGTGTTTTTAACTTATTAGTTGATGTTCCTTATCAGTGTTGGAATATTCTCAGGCATTATATTGATATATATGTATTGTTAACCATTTTCATTAGATTTTTTTAATGTGTTTTACTTGTTTCATAAGGTATTTTCTTCATTTTCTATTTGCTTTTCTCACTATAACTTTGGCATAAGCCTATTTATTGTCCTTCATTCATGTATCATCCTTGTCTTGTGCTAATCCTATTTAATATTGCAAAAAAGTGCCATTCAGCACAATTCATATTTATCATAGTATATAACATATGTAATATAATATATATACAGGCAAACAAAACTTAGGACCAGGAAAATGTATGAAATTGTCATTATTTGACAAGATATGATTGTAGTTATAGAAAATGAAACACTATAGGCTCACTGTTCTAATTAAAAGTGAATTTAACAGGATTTTTTGATATAGGGCCAGTGTGGAAAACAAACAGAAGTAAAACTTTTTAAATGGTCATCTTCACAGCATTAAAAAACAAATTTCTGTGAATAAATTCAGCAAAATTACATAAGATTTCTATACTTATAAACCATAAGTAAGTGTGAGAATGTTTTTATTTGTTTTGATTTTTGACTGAATGCTGGGATTACAGATGTGTGCCACCACACAGGGCCTCGGTAAGTATGAGCTTTAGAAGACTTAATAAAGTTTCTATTTTTGGAAATTGCTAAGTATTTGAAAAGTTTATGTTTTAAAACTGTTCTATGAAATTAATAAAATTATATTCAAAATATTATGTAAATTTTATACACTTGTTTAAATTTGCACCCTCATTCTACAGAGTAAATGCTAACTAAAAGTCCAGACAGTAAAGGAAATATAAAGTTAGAGAAATATCAGATTCAGATATTAAAACTATTTTAAAAAATAATAATTTGGAATATATGGTATTTTACATAAGAACAGACAATAAACCGATGAAAGAAATATTTATGATCTTTTGATTAATGTCTTTACCCAGATAAGGGTAAATAAATAAATAGTTTTAGTTCAAATAGATATATGCATTTTAAAAAAGGAATGATGATCCTTCATTGATACCATATACAAAAGTCGATTATAGGTGGGTACAGTGCCACATGCCTGTATTCCCTGAAATTTAGGAGTAAGAAGGTGACTTTGAAGGCAGAGGCAGCCTGGTAACTTAGCAAGACCCTTTCTCAAGTTAGAAAATAAAAATGGCCTGGGGGTGCAGCCCAGTGCTAGAGTGCTTTAAAAGTATTTTTGAGGTCCTGGGTTCAACCCCTAAGTACACCCCTCCCACACACAAACATACAGAAAGTCAATTACAGATACATCATAGATTTAAAGGAGAAAAGTAAAAATAAAAAGGTTTTATATGAGAGCATAATTATTGTGACCACAGAGGAAGCAAGCAATTTTTTTCCTACAGAAGACAATATGGAGGTTTTTTTTCCTACAGGACACATGTGGAAGAATGTTTAATAAACTCCATTAATATGTAGAATTAATTAAAATTATCATTAAGCAGGTGAAAACTCAAAATGGATAAAAGACCTCAACATAAAACCAGAAACTTTAAAATTAATAGAAGATAGGATTGGCAATACGCTACAACATATAGGCATAGGAAAATATTTCCTTAATAGAACTGCAATTGCTCGAGAAATTGCAACAAGAATAGATAAATGGGATTAGAAATGTTCTGTACAGCAAAGGAAACAATTAACCCAAAAGGAGATGTATCATCATACCACAGAGACACCTGCATCACCATGTTCAGTGCAGCACCTTTCACAATAGCAAGGATATGGAATTAACCAAAGTGCCTACCAACAGAAGAATGGATAAAAATTATGGTACGTATACACAATGGAATACTACTCAGCAATCAAAAAAAAAGATGAAATAAGGCCATTTGCAGCAAAATGGATGGAATTGGAGAAAATTATTTTAAGCGAATGAACACAAGCCCAGAAAGAGAAATACCACATATTCTCACTCATATGTAGGAGCTGAATCAAAAATTAAAAGAAAAAAAATCCTATGCAGAGGTCAGAACATAATAAAAAGCTAAATTCGACTTAGAGGAGAAGGGACAGTTTGGGGAGTACAAAAGAAGGAGGGAGGGATCTAGCAAAAGGAGGAAATCCTGGGAGAGGAGAGAGAGGAGAGGAGGAACAAAGAGGAGTGAGGAATGTGGGAGGGGTTGACTTCAGGGTGAACAGCCTAACTTTAATAGTTCTGGAAATAATTATAGTTATACCAATAATACCAAAGAATGGTAATAAGATGGATGGGCTAGAAAATTCAGGTAATAGTACTGACAATGTAAAAAGATAGTTCACTACAGGAAAAGTTTTAATCTTAAACATATTTGGGATCCAAGAATATGTAGAAAAATATTACCACAAAAGACATGCAAACAGAAGAGAGGTAGTTGGTGGGGGTGGGTGGGACTGGGGTGGAAGTGCACAAGAGGGTAAGGGGGAATTTATCTGTGCAATGTACAACAAAATGCATATATGGAAATGTCACAATGAAATGCATGTCAAAATTAAACACATTAAATTGTACATTAAAATTTTCCATTAAAAGAAAAGAAGGTGAAATTCAAGCCAAATAATATGAGCTGTCTGCAATGCATTTGTCTAGCAAAGGTCTGTGCCTAGGTAATTTAGTGAATACCCCCAAATACTAAGATAGTGACAAATGTATAAAAATGGGTCAAGGCTTATATCAACTCTGCAAATGAGGATTTTCCAGTGGTCAAGATTCATGAAAGAGACACCCAAGTCCCAATGCTTATTCATCATGGAAATTCAAAACAACTATCACTACACAGCTAATTAAACAGATGAAATTAAAATGATACATAAGCTGGGAGTGGTGGCACATGTCTGTAATCCCAGGGACTCTGGAGGCAAAAGCAGGAAAATTGCAAGTTTGAAACCAGAGGCAGTCTGCATAATTTAGCAAGACCCTGTCTTAAAAACAAACAAACGAAAAACAAACAAAATGGGATAGGGGTGCAACTCAGTGGTCCAGCACTTGTAAAGCATGCAAGCATGAGGCCCTGGGTTCAACCCCCAGTATCACACACACACACACACACACACACACACACACACACACACAGAGAATACCACGGTTGATTGTAATGTAGATCAGTGGAAATTTCCATGCATTTCTGTTCATAGAGTAACTTAGTAAAGCCAATTGAGGGAATTATGGGGCAAAATTGATTAACATGGAGCCTGCAACTATCTATGGACCCTGAAATATCTCTTTACTCCAAAAATACTTTCACATGCACATGAATAGGAATTTTTCTAAGAAATAAAAAAAATAAATAAAACCATCCCTAAATAGTAGAACACATAAGATGGTATATTCAAATGGCATTTAAAAAGCTATAAAACAGTCAACATGGGTGAAACTTCAAGTATAATTTGAATAAATAGACCTAGAGATAAAAGCATATAAAATATAAAAGGATTAAAAACAGCAAATACAAAATTATATTTTAAAATACATGTGTGGTTGAAAAAACTACACAAAAAATCAAGAATGTATTTACTCCCACTGCCTTTAAAATGGTTGTATGTAGTGAGTAGGCAAGGAATTTTTATTGTAGAATCATGGAGGGGTGTTTTAAAATGCTGACAATATCTTCCATGACTATTTGTCAGTTTGTTTTACTGTGGTAGCTTAGCCGTTGCTGTGGTGCTGAAAGCTATGCTACCAGTATTACCGAAAACTGCAAGGTCACCCATGATGAAGGGATTTCAGCTGAGTTTCCAGACTAAGACAGACTAGGAAGAAGGACACAGGACAAGGCTAACCCACTCCAGAAACAAATAGCCATTGAAAACCCTATAAATGTAAAAAGCCATTGCTGTTTTACTCTGTACTCCATCATCATTTACTAATAAAGGAAAAAAAGAAAAAGAAAAGAAAAACAGAAAAGCCTATAAGCAACATAGAAACATTGTCAGATATAGTGCTGGGAAATGAAAACTCCAGATTGGAAGGCACTCAAAAGATGACTTGGGGAAGAGTTGCTTCCACAAAGCAGAGGGGACCTTAATGACAGGAATGGAGTAAAGATCCTGGGACCTCCATTTGCTGATGTTGCAAAACTCAAAATGAGAAGGAACAACTGTAAACCGCATTAATCATTGGAATGTGAAATGTGCATAGTATGAGTCTAGGATAATTGTTGTGGTGGTGGTTGTTAGGCATGATTGAATCAGGTCCAAAGCATAGTGACCCTATGTAAAACAGAACAAAACACTTTAATTCTTAAGTCCATTGTTGCAGACACTTTGTCAAACCATCTTGTTGAAGGTCTTTCTTTTTTGTTGTTGTTGACCCACCATTCTCCCAAATATGATGTCCTTGTCCAGGGACTGATCCTTCTTGACACCATGTCCAAAATAAATAAAGTAGAGTCTAGCCATCCTTGTATCCAAGGAACACTCTGGTTACACTTCTTCTAGGATGGATTTGTTGGTTCTTTTGGCCGTCTATATTATATTCAGTACTTGTCTTCACTACTATAATTCAAAAGTACCAATTCTTTTCCTGTCTCCCTTATTCAATGCCTAGATTTCACAACAGTATAACGTGACTGAACATACCAGCCATGAGTCAGGCATACCTTTGCCCTCAGTGTGACATCTTTACTTTTCAGTACTTTACAGAGGTCTTTTGCAATAGCTTTTTCCAATGCAATGCATCTTTTGATTTCTTGACTGCTGCTTTGGTGAGTGGTGATTGTAGACCAAGGAAAGCAAAATCTTGGACAACCTTAACTTTTTCTCCATTTATCATGAACTTGCCTACTAACCCATTTGTAAGGATTTTTGTTGAAATCATCAAAAAGGAAATGAAGCACATAAACATTGGCGTTCTAGGTATCAGTGAGATAAAATGTACTGGTATGGGCCATTTTGGATCAGATAATCATATGGTCTACTATGCCAGGAATGATAGATTAAAGAGAAATGGGGATGCTTTGATCATTATAAAAGGTATCTCAAAATCTGTCTTGAAGTACAATATTGTCAGTGATAGAATAATGTCTATACACTGACAAAGAAGGCCAGTTAATATGACTATTACTAAAATTTATGCACCCACCTGTAAGGCCACAAATGAAGGAAAGGAAGATTTTTACCAACTTCTGAAGTCTGAAATTGATTTATTATGCAATCTAGATACACTAATAATTATTGGTGACTGGAAAGCAGGAGTTGGAAACAAAGAAGAAGGCCCAGCAATTGGAAAATATAGACTTGGTGGCAGAAATGATGCTAGTGACCACATGATAGAACTTTGTCAGACCAATAACCTTCTCATGGCAAATACATTTTTTCAGTAACATAAGTGGTGGCTATACATATAGAATTCACCAAATGGAACATATAGTAACCAAATGGACTACATTTGTGGAAAAAGACAATAGAAAAGCTCAATATTTAAAAGTCAGAACAAGACTAGGTGCTGACTGTGGCTCAGACCATCAACTGCTCATATGCAGGTTCAAACTGAAACAGAAGGAGATTAGATCAAGCATACCTGAGCCAAGGTATGGCCATAAGTATATCCTACTTGAGTTCAGAGACTACCTCAAGAACAGATTTGATGCATTAAACACTAATGATTGAAGGCCAGAAAAACTGTGGCATTACATCAAAGATATTATTCATGAAGAAAGTAAGTGGTTATTAAAAAGATAGTAAAAAACAAAAAACTAAATTACATATCAAAAGAGACTCTAAAATTTGTTCTGAACATCGAACAACTAAAGTGAAAGGAAGACATGACAAAGTTAAAGAACTAAGAAGAATATTTTAAAGGTCTGCTGGAGAAGACAAATTCAAATATTATAATGATATGCACAACGAGCTGGAGATAGAAAAACAAAAAGAAGATCATAGTCTCTTTTTCTTAAGCTTAGAGAATTGAAGAAAAAGTCAAGCCTTGAGTGGTACTAGTGATAGATTCTACAGGGACAATATTAAGCAAACAAGAAACATCAAAAGAACATGGAAGGAATATACAGAGTCATGTACCAAAAGGAATTGGTGGATGATCAACCATGTCAAGAGGTCATAGGATAAGGGACCACTGATACTGAAGGAAAACGTGGAAGGTGGCTTGAAGGAACTGATGAAAAACAAGGCTCCATGAATTGATGGAATATTAATTAAGATATTTTAATAAACAGATGCAGCAATAGAGGTACTAACTTGTTTATGTCAAGAGACCTGGAAAACAGCTACTGGACCAAATGACTGAAAGAGATCCAGATTTGTACCTATTCCCAAGAAAGGGGATCCAATGAAATGTGGAAACTATTGATCATACACAAGTAAAATTTTGCTAAAGATCATTCAAAAGTGACTATAAGCCAGGTACGGTGGCGCATGCCTGTAATCCCAGCAGCTTGGAAGGGAGAGGCAGGAGGATTGCAAGTTCAAGACCAGAGGCAGTCTGTGTAATTTAGCGAGATCTTGTCTCAAAAAGGTTAAAAAAATGGGGGGGATTGAAGCTCAGTGGTCCAGCACTTGCAAAGCATGCAAGTGCGAGGCCCTGGGTTCAACCCCCAGTACTGATAAACAACAACAAAAAAAGTGACTGTAGCAGTATATAGACAGAAAACCACTGGAAAACTAAGCCAGATTCAGAAGAGGGCATGGAACCAGGGACATCACTGGTGATGTCAGATGAATATTAGCAAAATCAGAGAATACCAGAAAGATATCTATGTTTTATTGACTACACAAAGGCATTTGACTGTGTGGATCATAGAAAATTATGTATAACTCTGTGAAGAAGGGGAATACCAGAGCACTTAATTAAACTCATGGGGAATCTGTACATGGAACAGGAGTCAGCAGTTCAAACAAGGAAATACTGCCTGTTTTCAAGTTAAGAAAGGTGTGCATCAGGGTTGTGTCTTTTCATCAGACTTCTTCAATCTCTATGCTGAACAAATAATCCCAGTTGTTTCTCTTTATGAAGAAGAACATACCATCTTGATTGGAGGAAGATGCATTAACAACCTACTTTATGCAGATGACACTACTCTGCTTGACAAAGAGGATTTGAAAATTTTACTGAAGAAGATCAAAGAACACAGCCTTCAGTATGGATCACACCTCCATATTAAAAAAAAAATCTTTACCATTGGTTCATTATGAAACTTCATGATAAATGGTGAGGTGATTGAGCGTGTCCAAGATTTTGCTTTATTTGGTTCTAAAATCAACACCCATGGAAGTAGCAGTCAAGAAAACAAAAGACAAGTTGCATTGGAAAAAGCTGTTGCAAAAGACCTCTCAAAACTGTTGAAAAGTAAAGATGTCACATTAAAGTTGAAGGTCCACCTGAGTAATGTTATGATATTTTCAGTTTCTTCATATGGCTGTGAAACCTGGACATCAAATAAGGGAGACAGAGAAGAATTATTGCTTTTGAATTATGACATTGGAGATGAATATTGAACATTCCATGTACTACTATTAGAATCAACAGAGGATACTAGAAAAAGTAAAACCAGAGTGTTACTTTGAAGCAAGGATGACTAAACTTTATCTTACATACTTTGGACACATCATGAGGGACCAATACTTGGAGAACGACATTATATTTGGGAGAGTGGTGGGTCAATGTACAAAGTGAAGACCCTCAATTAGATGCATTTACACAATGACCACAACAATGGGCTTACACATAAACAAGAACATATGCCTGGGACAGAGTTGGGAGGAGTTTCATTCTGTTGTATATAGGGTTGCTATTAGTCAGACCCAACTTGATGATACCTAAGAACAACAACAGCAATATCTTATTTCTTGACCAGGTAGGCATTATGATGGCATTCCTTTATAATAATTTGTTGAATTATATATACATTCATTTATGTATATCATATTTAACAAATTTTTTTAAAAAAATTCAGAAATATATATGTCATTCAGCAATAGATGTCTAGTTGAAGTGCACATTCTGATTGTTAAGGGAAAATTGACATGCAATGCAAGAGTGATTAATTAAAACAGGTCAACTAGAATTTACATAGATATGTTTTAGATAAGAAGCTGTCTCAGCACACATATTCTCAATCATGGATCTGAGTCAAAGAAATAGAGCAGCTATATAAGAGCCATATCAAATGTTTTGCTGATGATATATAGATTATCTCATAGACTAAATGAAATTGTTAAGGTATGAAGTTTATAAGATAGGGTGTGCTAATAAAGAGAGAGTTTTTAAGATTGCTTAGTTCCTATGGAAGTTTTATTTGGCTTTATAAGCTACTGCATGTCAATTCTGCATCAAATGACACAGAGTATTCAGTTCTATTATGAGAGATGCTGTGTAGTCAATTTAAGATTACAGGACACTAATATAATTAGATTTGAACACATAAAATTATAGGGAATATTTATGTACTTAATCGGAATTTTAAAAGCAAAAGATAATAAGTTAATAATTCAGACAACTAAGAGAGTATCTAAATAAATGTCACTATTTTTATTAATTGCTATTTAATTTGCTGTAGCCTACCTTGGTAAATGTTAATTAAATGCCAGAAAATTCCTTATAATTTTAACATATTAATAATCTTATAATTATGCTTTTATTGCTTACATAATTATGAGCTAATTATACAGCTACTAGATTTACTGTACCCTTTATAGAAAACTCAAGAATATCTGCTTTTCTCCACAGGTCACTAAACCTGCTGGCTGGTAAGTAGGTAATTATTGTTGTTAGGTGCTATCGAGGTTGGGTCCAACTCCTATTAACCCATATACGGTTTTCAATGACTGTTTGGGGATTGTCTTTTTTGTTTTTTTCAGGAGTGGACTGCCACAATCTTCCCATTTTTGTGGTACTGGGGATCAAACTCACGTCCTTGGAAAGTGCAGAGCAGGTCTTTACCAAGTGGGCTAAACCTCAACCCAAATAGGTAATAGAGCATCATAATCTGCTTGTGCATAAATATATATTTCTAAACAACACTGTGAATATTATATATCACATTAGGAAGAGTGAAATGATGGAAATATGCCACGATTCCTGTGTTAATCTATTACTAATCTATTTGCATTAGAAAAGATATGACAATTTAGGAGGATAAAGAAAATTGATTCTTTTCCACACACTTTCCTAAGATGGTTTATAAGAAAAGCATTTTCTTTTCATCAAAGTGTTTATATAGTATAGTCTAATTTTATATTTACATTAATCTAATAAAATGTAATTATCATCATTTACTAATGAAGACTCTGGTTTAGAGGTTATGTAACTCTCCCGGTCAAATCCCATTTTGTTTCCTTATATGTACATTGACTTTTGGTTCATTTCCTGTAATTTGTACCCATTCTTTCCCAACTATCAACTTCCTCATCTAGGGAAATTGTCAATACCATTTTCATCTATTTTTGGTAGATAACTAAATATGTATGATTAAAAAAAGAAGGAGGGGCTTAGCTCAGTTAGTAGAGTGTTGTACTGTGTGCTCTGAGAAGCTGGGTTGCATCCCCAGCACCATAAAAATGGGAGAAGGCCCTGGCAACGCACTCTCAATGCAATTCCAAAATAACCAGGCATGGAAAACCCTATGAGGAGGAGAGAAGCACTGAAATATTGCCGGGGATGGCACAGTGTCTGTGAATGTTTCATTCTGGTGTGCTAGGGTCACCATGAGTCGAACCTGACTCCAAAGCATCTAATGATAACAGCACTGATAAAAAGAAAATGTAAATATGATAATTAGTTCTTCAAGAAATGCTGGTTTTATTGCTTTACTTTTTGGCCATGTGTTTAGGTATGCTGAAGAAGAGGCCACGCTTTATCTGTCTTTGTGTTCCTTGCTGATGATCTGTCACAAGGCACGTAGTATTGAATAAAAACAAAATTGAAGTCCAAACTTTTATTCAAGCTACCACCATATACTATTTCTCCTGCTGGTTAAAAAAGAACATAATCATCTGCAATTCTCAAATGTTAAGCCTGTTATCCCCTGACCAGTGGACAAATCTTTCTCCAACAGAGAGAAGGCCTTCTACAATCAGTCCCTTATATTTGTCTTTTATTCTCAAATTTCAACCCCTTCTTTACTTATTCTTTTTTACTTCAGAAGAAGTGATTGTATTTCTATGTTAGGTGAAAATTTCCATGTTCTTGACTACTATGTTTATATCTAGTATTTATTTATCTGGTGGCTCTTGCTTGCCTTAATTTGATTCACATTTTTAAAACTAGGCATTGTGCACTGTAGTAGTCCTTTAAATGTCTTTTATTTAGTTTCTTCCATTATGCCTAGGTAGCTGAAGAATTGTTTTTCAGTTTTAAAAGCAATAAGCATGCTTATGCATAAGCACATACAATTTTACAGAAGGAAAATGGAAAAGTAATGTCATTTTCTCTTTTCATTGAATTAGTAGACAAGCTACACAACCTCTATTCTCTGTAATCCAACAAAAACTTAATAAATTTTACATCATTTTTATCTTTCCTTCCCTTTGATAGTAGTTTTGTTTAATTAGTCATAAATATGATATATACTAGAAAGTTCCTATTTCCATATATATCCAAAAGGGCCCATGTAAGCATAGTAAAATGACAACAATGTAAAAGCTAATTAAGGTGTTTTTTCTTTGTTTATTTCTGATAAGATATTGAGAGAGATTTCTCTCACTTAGAGATACATAGAAAACTGGCATTACCAGACAGCCCCAAGTTAAAAGAATATACAGATGCAGATACATACCTAGAAAACTACTGCAGAGGAAAAAGAACAATATTAGTGAATTAGATTATTTCTTAAAAGCTAAATTAAAACAGCACAGGCATATAGGACTGTAGCCTCTGTGGCCTTGAAGTAGACTTACTTGTAGGATATTTTATAGAATCTAGTTGACATGCCAAATTTTCAAAAAAAGATTTTAGGACAGGTACTACTACTTAGCAATTTTACTAGTGAAGAAAACCAGAAAACCATTAAAGCAGAATTAATAAAAACTAGAAACAAAATGCAAATAAACTCAGAAACAGAATCAGCAAGAGCACAGTTCCTTAACCCTGGAGCAAAGACAAGAGGCCCAAGGGTAAGTCTTTATGACAGTTTCTTGTGCAAAGCTTTGGGTGATCCCTGTGGGCATGTAGGTACTGCATGAAAAGATATGCATATGCATATATATATATAGCCATACCACCCTGGTATCCAATCCCATTAGATCTCAGAATCTAATCTCAGTGTTGGCCTGGTTAGATTTTGGATGGGAAGCTGCTTTGGGAACATTAAGTGCTGTGGGTTTAGGAGAAGGACCTGGCAATTCACTTTGCCAGACCCTCCCAAAACAAAACAAAACAAAACAAAACAAAAAACAATCAGCAACTGAAAACCCTATGAATAGCAGAAAAGCACTGACATAGTGCCAAGCATTGAGCAGTGTGGGGGAGTGTTTCATCTTTTGTACATAGGGACGCTACGAGTTGGACTCAACTCAATGCCTCTGAACAAAATACATATTTATATATGAATTTATCATTCCTGAGTGAAGATTTTTTTCTTATGCTTAGAATAAAACATGTTGCAAAATAACCAAGCTTTTAGAAAACCTACAGGGTGAATTTTAGTTTAAGTTTTCATATGAAAATCATTTTTATAGAATTATATTTATGTAATTTTTAAAAATTTTTAAAAAATAATTATAAAAGAAGGAACTAGCAATTAATCAAACCATAACAAATCAAATAACCAAAAATATTAATAAATACACACATATGTATGTATGTATGTATATACATGTATGTATGTATGTATGTATGTATGTATGTATGTAAAAGTCCAAGGTCCTGGCTCATTGTTTAGTGTAATAGTAAATCTTCTGGACGTGTATAAGATCTCTTTCATGGCTGGTGGAGAACTGGGTTAAAGGCTAAATGTAACTTTCAACTTTTTATTACATTATGGTTTGGGGTAAGCATTTATTGGATATCTACATAAAAAAGTGCCCGGGAATAAATTTTGTTAAAAGTTTTTTAGTCGCTGGTTTTAAAAGTACAGATTTTATGAGTTTGGTATACATAACTATGGTAGCTCAGGGTTAGAATATGATTTTTTTAGGAAAAGCTCCTCTTCTCCCTGATCCCAGATACATATACAGAGGTGTTAATTGAGCTGCCTGTGTTGGTGAGATATTTTTCTTTTTGGTTCAAATTATTGCTGAAAGAGTATCACTTTAAGAGCTCTAATTATATTACTCTGCCATGTTTTCATCTCCTTAAGTTCAAGTCTGGTATACAATCTCCAGGTGGACCTGAGTGTGAACAATCTTCATTTACAAGGACTAGGAAATATCTGGCACAAGGGATTTCCTTTTATGTCCCCTATGTTGAGTGCAGGCTGGGATTTAGCTCAGTTGGTATTGCATAGTGCTGCAGACTCTGAGGTCCCGAGTGCAAATCCCAGCACCACAAAAATGGGAGAAGGACCTGGCAATCCACTCCCAAGGCAATCCCAAAACAGTCCGCCATTGAAAACCCTATGAGGGTCACTATGAGTCGGATACCAACTCTACAACACCGAACAACAACAACATGTTGAGTGCAGAAAACTCAAGAGGCTCTGTAGTCTGTAAATAACATTTGATCTGTCCAATTAAAACACAAGACTCTGAAGATGCTGCATTAAGATAGGCATTAAGATAAATTTGGGACAATGTATTATGAACTTGCCAGCATCTATCTGTCTGTCTATCTATCTATCTATCTATCTATCCATCCATCCTGAGGCTGTGGTTTAGCTTAGTTGGTAGGGTGCTGCTCTGTGTTTTCTGAGACCCTAAGTTTGATCCTCTGCACCACAAAAAATGAGAGAAGGGCTTGGCAGCCCAGTCTTGAAACAATCCGTCATTCAAACCCCTATGAATAGCAAAGAAGCATTGACATATTGGAAGGCATGGCTCAATGTCGGAGAGTGTTTTGATCTGTTGTACATAGGGTTGCTATGTATTGGACTCGACTGGATGGCCCCTAACAACATCTCTGAATAACTTTGGCAAATATCTAGGATTTGACAATGCTTCAATATAACTAATGAAGCACTTACTTAGATGCTTCAACATAAATAATAAAGAACTGCTCCTTGGAAGATACCAGCAAATTGACCTAATTGTCGACTTATATATAATAACTTCTCAGGTACATCTGAAGAAAGAATTTTATAGCATTGTGAATAAAAGAGAAGTTTTAAGTGTTTGGGTTTCAAGAGAACTCTGCATGCAAAGTGAACACATACAGGTGCAGTTATAAATAAGTGTTGAATTAGCTATTACTAAAAATGTTTAAGAAGACATCAAATCTGTCAAGCATTGACATTGCCAATAGGTTGGAAAGTGATATTTTAGAGTAATCAGGGATTGTTCATGCAATCAGTAATAAATGAGGTGTCTGTTACTTTCCAGATAGTTCTAATATTTGGAAAATATATTCATACATTAATTAGTCACCTGAGATACAATTTCTGAGCTCTTTTTAATTAAAGTCTGAATCCTAATAATGTGACTATGATGTGCTTTGTTTTTAAGTACCCATTAAAGTTTGGATTTAAGATAAGTGCATAATGATTTTTAAAAATTTTTCTAACTATTTGCAATGCAAACATAGTAAAAAAAATCCATGTTTCTTGCAATTGGATTGAATCAATGTGATGTGTGACAAGTAGGAGTTGTAGCTAATCATTGGCCATGTCTATTCAAAATTTTACACTGTGTTGAATGCTTATGATGGTAAGAGTAGGAGGTTGCTTACTGTTGTGCATTATTATAAATATATAGTAGATGAGTTTTTATGTTTTCTTCAGTAGTTAAAATGGTTTATATTCTCTATTTCAATTATTCCTTAAGATTTGGACAAGATAAGTAATCAACAGAGATAGCATCAGTTTTATAGAATAATCCCATAAATCACAAACTTCTACCTACTCATGCCTCATTAAGAATTTAAAAAAATCATCTTACAATATATCAAAATCTTATGACCTGTAGTACCAGATAAACAACTTCATTGATGCATAATATAAATGCAAACCAAACAGAATCACTGACCTTTCAGAATGATTTTATAACCAACTTACTTGGAGGTATTATAAAAACCAATTTGTGTTTGGTGAGCGTATAGTGTGTGAGCCATGACTCTGTCTCCAAAATATTTAAGGACTCTATTTAAAGATAACCCAGAAAGCACAACTTTTCTCATGTTTTGAGAGATTAGCCAGTATGTCACCCTGGAAGCTAATTCTGAAAGAACTTGCCAACAAATACTAACCACTATAGAAACTTTCTAAACTTTAATTGTTTCTTTATGTAATGTGTGCTTTAAATCAGTACATGAATAAAATGTTTACTTTCTATTATTTTTACTCAGCAATGTTTTCATTTTAGGGGAAAAGTCTCCAGATTCTTTTTATATCCTTGGAAACTCTCAAAAACTATATGTCAAGATGTCCCAAATTTGTCTTGTTTATTTTCTTACCCATAAGAGGAATATGTTGTTTCTCCCTAAATTTGTTTTTTTTTTTAAGTAGAAATGATATCTCAGAAATATTAGTGTTAGGGAAACAAATTGCTTCTGTACTAGACATTT